>BMAW01013307.1:177015-249392 GCA_019974015.1 Nephila pilipes
TCAGTGTATACTTCGTTCAGTTACGTATTGCTCACGGAAAAATACTCAAAAATGAATATCCAGACGAACTCATTGCGAAATGAGTATGTTAGTATCAGATTTGAGCGTATACCTTTATTGAATGTAAAACATTACAAGTATTCAAAACCAAAACCCCAAAAATGGGAAATCAGCATTCTCAAAAAATTATTACAGATATAAGGACTACAAAAGTTCCTTTTATATAATGACTACGTATTTTACAAATTGGGGTTCAAAAACAAATATGGTTTGCTTTAATATTTGAACTATATCTCGTATTTACCACTCTACACGCGGTAGAATACATGAATTTTAAAATGAGTATGCACACATACTCACTTTCGCGTCTGTGTTTGTTTACATTTTTTTCCCACAGTCACTCACTCACAATTTCAGAAAGATTCTTTTATTTAAGATATAAAAATGTTGTTGAATTGTTATTGATTACGCCCACGCTTGATTCGTCACGCTTCGACAGTTTTTTTAATCGATTTTTACAGTTTTTTGACCTACTATGTCCAGATTTCAAGTTCCGACTACTGCCTTCTTCAACTACCTGGAGTTTCAAGGTATGAAAGCTGTTCTTGAATGATGTATGAAAGAGGATTTGATTGTTAAAACGATTAATTGTTGTGTGTGGGGTGACCAAATGAAATTAACGGAAAGTAAGTCTTTGAATGATGGTTATGTGTGGTTGTGTCGTAAACGTGGTCAGGGCCAGGAGCACACACACACACAAAAAAAGAAATCGGTCCGGTGTAGAAGTTGGTTTGAAAGTAGCCATTTAAGTATGACTGAGATTTTGCTTGTGACGCGAATGTGCTTTTGTAAGGTGATGAATAAAGTGACTGCGGAGGAACTACAAATCAATAAGAACACAGTGAGCAATTGGTTCAGTTTTTGTCGGGAAGTGTGTTTGCTGAATGTGATGGATGACAGTGTGAAACTTGGTGGTGAGGGTGTCGTTGTAGAAATAGATGAATCAAAGTTTGGTAAAATGAAGTATGGAAGGGGTAAGCCTGTGAAAGGTACATGGGTGTTTGGTGGTGTTGCAAGAAGGACGAATGATTGTTTTTTTCAGTCGTGGACTCTAGGACTAAAGAAGAGCTACTGGCCGTTATTAAGGAGTGGGTGCTACCGGGGTCCATTATTGTTTCGGATTGCTGGAAGTCCTATGACTGCCTCTCGGACGAGGGGTTCGTTCACTTAAAGGTCAACCACAGTCTTACCTTTAAGGACTCCGAAACCGGAGCTCATACCAATTCAATCGAAGAAACTTGGTCGGCCATAAAAAGATCTTTCCGGCGCCACAATCGCCAGGGGGAAGACCAGTTCGACCATTATCTTGCTGAGCACAAATGGTGGCGAAAGCATCATCATGACATTAACACCGAGTCATTCACCGCTTTCCTTCAAGCTATCGTAGCTGTATACCCGCCTGGTGATGCAGGAGTTCCTTCAAAATGAGGTAAGCGATTTTTCTTTCATTTCTTGTAAATCTGAGATGGTTGTAACAGTCAAAAACCGAGTTTCCCTTCTTTATTTTAAATGAAAATTCGATTGATTTCGTATTCTTTAGCTATCCTTCATTAAGCTTTTTTTTTCTTAAGAAGTTTCTCTTTTTTCGTTTAAAAATAACCATTTTTACGATTTTCATAGCTGTATTTATTTTTACCGATGCTTAAAAAAAATTCTTTTGATCCCTTCCGTTCGTAAAAAATTTCTCTTTTTCCGTTGAAAAATAACCATTTTTACGATTTTCATAGCTGTATTTATTTTTACCGATGCTTATAAAAAATTCTTTTGATCCCTTCCGTTCGTAAAAAATTTCCTTCCGCAATAGCTTTATTTTCTATAATTCTTAACGCTCACTCGATAAAACAACGCTTTCAGATCAAGAAAAGCAGCTTACAAAAGAGTTTTTTTTTTTAAGGAAAAAAAACCTTTTCGGTTCATTCACCTTCCTTTGCGATTCCCCCCTTTCGTCCTAACGGAACTTCTTTCCCCCTCCTTCCAAAAAAAAATTTCCCCTCACGGAAGCCATGTTTTTTGCCGTTTCGATCTTCAAAATTCGTGCTTTGGCACCATTTAAAAAAAAATCGCCAAGGGCTCCATTCAAATAGGCTCTAACCCTTATGGTTTATAGAATAACATTACAATATTCAAAAAGCAGTGTTGTGAAACTTTAAAAATTTTGAGCCACTTTTTTTTTTATCAATGACTATACAGCGATGATGCTCGAAAAGAACTCCATTTTTTTTTCACTTCATAAGTGTGTAAAAAAACCATCTTTTTTTAATTGACAGAAAAATTATTATACATTTCTTTTTTATCTTGTTTTAAGATGTATATTTGTATTTAAGGTGTTAAAGTTTTACTATTTTCGAAGAATTGTACATCAGTATTTTGTTCCAATAATACTGTGTGGCAATCAAAAAGTTAGAAATGATACATTCAGAATAAAATGTTGACTAAAATAGTTTTATTCCTGATTAATTCTATTATGAATTGAAGTAAATTTCAGATGCTTTATGACAAGAGTAAGATATTTCAGAATATATATATTTTTAAAGAATATGGTTTTAATTTAAACTCAAATTTAATGTATATTTTGTAACCAAATATTCACAATCTAATCAGGCATCCTTCCTGTTATGTCTCACTGTTCATCATATTATAAGTGATTGTCTTTTGTTTCATCACTATTGTCTCACATTTTTTTAAGTAATCCGATTTAAACTTGTTTGTGTTGTAATTCAAAATTTGATTTTTATATAATTAAGGTTTATACACAGACATTTCATATCTTGGTTTCTTTTTATAATATGGCCCAAAATTATTGCAAAAATTTGAATAAATATTTGGTGCAGTATATTCAGAATTTATTCTATTCATGAACTCCAACCTTCATGCACACCGAATAAATAAAACAATTTCTTTTGTATTCGATACATGACAAAATACTATAGATATGTATAATTCATTATAAATTGTAAAAACACTTATAAATGTTCACCATAGTACAGGGCCAATCATATTATTTAGCCCTTTTATTTGTTGATACTTGTATTTTTATTTACACAATTTAACCACTTTATTCAGGCACTTCTTTAAGTTAATGTTCTTAAAAAATATGCTTGTGCCGAGATGAATTACAAAATTATTCATCTCGGTTCTGGTGTTGATCGGAAGAAACACGAATGACTTTCGTTTTTGACAAGGCAATATTACAGATTCTTAAACAGTACACAAGATTTATAGAATGTAAAATTTTCTATTTCCTCAAAATTCTGTTTTTTACCCCCGACTGTATCATTCCTATTCAAATATAATTTTAAAAATTAACATTTGATACATATTTTTAAAAATCAGATTATCACTAATATAAGTTTAGGTATGTGTCTTGTTTGCAATAGTAAAAATTTTTCCCGCTCTTCATTTACATTAAAACATATAAGTAAAAATTGTATTTGATTAATAAATATTACCTTGAGAAAAAGAATTTAATTCTAGCTAAATATATATTAAATTTGAAATTGTATATAGAATTTACATATTCACATATGTTTTTCTTAAATACTGTTGAAACCTTTTTGAAACATTATTATCAACTTATGATTAAATTAATTTTGTTTGCAAAGCACATTAAAAAACTCTTCAAGGTACAAAATTGCACCCGTTTAAATCATAAATTGTTATATAACTGTTACAGCTTAATTATATATCCTGATTAAAAGAGAAAATAGTTTAATCCAATTTTGCTTTATTTTTTAAACAATCAGCCTGATAAATATAAAGTGTTTATATATAAAATATACTATAATTCAGAAGAGCGTAATTACACTTTAAGTATTCTCATGTATTTTTCAGAGGGTTTAAAATAATTACAACACTAGAAAAAATATTGAGGCCTTTATTTTTAACATGTCAGAATCAACCTATGATCTAATGATGCATAACAATATTAAAACATGAAAAAATTTGAAATACAAAATAAACTTAATCAAAACAAAAGGCTGAAATAGCCGTTAACAGCTCAAAAATACATCTGTTTAAGCCAGAAAATAATTTAAAGCTTATATTGGAAGTTTACAAACAAACACCAGAAGCAAGTTTAAATAGGCTTACTGAGCAACATTTTAACTACACAATTAAACGAGAATAAGTATATAAATGTATAAAAATATACTCAAATTATTTCCTATCGAATGTAAATAATTGAATAATGTGAGAATTGTATTAAATACATGAATTGAAATAAAACTGATGTACAAGATGTAAACAGCTTGCTCATAGAGAAATCCGATGTTAACGCATACCATATAGGTTTGTTTTGGTAGACATATATGTTGGTAAAATTATTAATTTTTTGCTATGTATGATTTATGACAAATTTAATTATATGCTGAATATAATAAATATTCACCTTATTTTGGCACATTATTTAAAAAATATTGTGTTATAAGTTTTACGTATTTACTTAGACATAATAAGTCATACTATTTGATTCATTCAGATCAAAAATGAACTCAACTTTAAGCAACACCAAAACATTATGGCAGTGGCTGTTGCAGTAGAACATAATATAGGTCAAAACAAAATTGAAAACGTTTATGTGTATCATGACACAAATCTAAGTGCTAAAATCACATAATTTAAAATTCCGCTTTTAAAGGTGGCTAACGAATAAAATGGCTTGCATGTCTAGAAATAGTCAAGTTTACAAAATACTTTTGTACACAATTAACCTTTCTAAGAGAGTTATTTGGTGTAAAATTTATAACACTTTTTTTTATATCAGAAATTACAAAATGAACAAAATCAATTGGCAAAAGGAAACATGTTAATCAGTTTCAATACTTTTTATTATTCTATATTCCAAAATTTATTTACAATATGTGACATTATGTATAAAAATTAAATATATTTACAAACTAATGCATAATGTATATTTTGTTTTAATTATGAACTGATCCATATTGTTTAAATTAGATTTATGTTATTGTATAATACGTAATGCAAAAAAAGCTATGCTGTCATATAACCATATTGCTTTGTTTTAATTAAAAACCTTGTGATATTTCTAAAAAAAAAAATCTTGCTATATTGATAATTTTTTATAATCATAAGGAGACAAGCTCAGTCCAAGTAAATTTTAATCCATTAACACCAATTAAAAATAACACATGTGTTTAGTAAAAAAAAAACTTTAAAATTCCTTGTATAACAAATGTTTTGGAATCAAAATGTGTCAATGTTCATAATTCAAAGCAACAAGAACTGATATATAGAATGAATGGTTTCACAGACCAAGCAGAAATTCTTACATGTAATAGTTTATACTATAATGGTTAAGTATATTCAAAAAATATAGCAATATAGCTGTATTAATAGGTTGTGTAGATGACTTGCGTTTCTATCAAACAATTAAAGAACTCTACATAATAACGATGCATAAATAGCATATTTATTTGAAACAGCGTTGTTTGAAAAGCATTTTCACTTGTAGTTAGTAACCTGACAAAATGTTGTTGTTTTGAAAGAAATAAAAAATCTTTTTACCTTTACATATTAGAACTTCCTAATTATTTTAAATACCTCATTGTACGCTACATTAAAACGTAACTTATTTTTCCGAATGGAGTTGGAGTATAGTATATATTAGATAGCAGTGTTTATAAGTGGTTTTTGAAACGACATGCCTTCATCTGCAGGAGTTAAAATATTAATTTTCTTTAATATTCTTGTTTCAAAATTGTGAATGTTTTGTTTTTAAATGCCTGATATCTATGTATATGATATTCAGAATAAATTTTTCAAAAATATGATACGGTTTTATTTTTTCTGTGTACAGCGAATCATTAATTTTAGGAATTAGCTTAGTTATGATATTAATTCAAAGTAAATATATATTAGATGAAAAAAAATGCTGTACACTAAGTTTTTTACTATGGGAAATCTAATATTCTTCATAATGTTTCTAAGATATTTCTAATAACTTATTATTAAAAGACTGAGCTTTCAATAAAACTCAATTTTCTGCATGTATAGGATTTTAACAGAACTATATATTGCTTCTAGAAGTATTTTCACTCATATTTAGTAATTTGACAAAATGTTGTTGATTTGAAAGAAGTAAAAAATCTGTTTACCTTTACGTATGAGAACTTCCTATATTTTAAATACCTCATTGTAAGCTACATTAAAACATAAGCAATGTTGTACAAATGGGGATAGAGTTGGAATATAGCATGGATTAGATAGCAGTGTTTAGAAGTGATTTTTAAAGCGACATGCCTTCATCTGCAGGAGTTAAGATATTAATTTTTTTTTAATATTCTTGTTTCAAAATTGTGATTGTTTTGCTTTTAAATACCCGATATCTAAGTGTGATATTTAGAATAAATTTTTCAAAAATATGATACGGTTTTTTTTCTGTGTACAGCGAATAATTAATTTTAGGTATTAGCTTAGTTATGATGTTAATTCATAAGTAAGTATATATTAGATGGGGGAAAAAATGCTGTAAACAATGTACATGTAAAAAATGTAAGTTTTTTTTATAATGAAAAATCTAATATTCATCATGTTTCCAAGATATTTCCAATAACTTATTATTAAATGACTGAACTTTAAATAAAACTCCATTTTCTGCATGTATAGGAAACAAAACTATATATTGCTTCTAAAAACATAAATATAATTCTTAATGAACTGAATTGCTTCTGTAACTAATAGCTCAGATTCCTAACACATTTGTTTTGAAAAGAATTTAACTCTTGAATCGAATCGATTTTCGTTAATTAAAGTTTTATTAAACCACTCGAATTGATTTAAATTTGAGGTATAAGTTCAAATTACAGTTTATGATCACATAACAGTGGCATTTTTGTTTCTAAAAGTAACAGTTTTGTTACATACAGTAAATGAAAGAATTTTGAATCGGAAGTTTTGTAACAAAAACTTCATAAAGAGTATGTTAAATAATATATAAGATGAAGAAAATTACACTTGCAAATAAAGGAGCGCTTATTTAATTCCATGAAAATTTAAATTGATATATATTTTTCTGTTTAAAATTCCTTTTCGATACAACAACAGTATCGGATAATAAATTCAAAACATACTCACTGGATTGTTTGATTCTCATATTTGATGCAGTAACAGATTCACAAATAAATACATGACACTCATTTTCTATTCCACACTCATAATTGATACAGAATTATACTCAAAAATGAGTAAGTGAAGTTTCCATTTTGAGTACGTACAAAAATACGCTGGAAAGTTAATTGAGCACATAGGCCGCGGAGCGGCCCTTAAGCTCAGGTCGATAAAATAAAGCATTTAAACTTGGTTTGAGATGGATTTTAGGCTTTCTGAGTGATGAGTTCACAGGAAGGCTTGCTATTGGTTGTCAGAAAAGTCTGGTACATTAGGCATTTTGGAGGTATAGGTTTCGGTCAGGGGAGTCGCTGGTAGTCTGTTCTCCTATTGGATGTTGCTTCTTGGAGGGGAGCAATCCTATTGGCTGTCCCTGACTGCCGTGTGTGTAAAGTGGATACGTACAAAAATGAGTATGTGAGAGTCTTAAATATTCTATTGACATCCACAGCAATACCTTTGAAAATTCAGCCATCAACCTGCAACTTAAAGACAATAGCAAATTAACCATTGCCTGCATCTATTGACCTCCACACGGCGCCATTAGTACCATGGAGCTTGACGCTTTTTATCTAAACAACTCCAAAGCCATTCTCTTTGGAGATTTTAACGCCAAACACCCTTGTTGGAACGTAGGACACTCCAACAGAAATGGAAATATCTTATACGACTGGGCATTAAACAATGCCATTGATGTACTTGCACCCATCGCACCAACACACTATGCAACCAACACTCCCACAAATTCTGTTCTTGATATCGCATTTGCTAAAAATTTAGCACTTGCAGATATCGAAATATTTAATGAACTTAGCAGTGATCACAATCCCGTAATCATTGACCTTCTATTAAATAACTCCCTCCCTCCCATTCTCAGAACAATGAAAACAACCAATTGGGTAAAGTTTCAAGACAAAATCTTTCACAACATGGATGGTAACCCAGATATAAATTTAAATGAAATTGATCATGCAATATAAAACTTCAACAGCATTATCACACAAGCTATTAACGAATCTAGTGTCACAAAAACCATCAGCACCCCCCACCTTAGACTCCCGCCTAATATCCGAGAGCTTATAAAGATTAAAAATAGATTTAGAACTCACCAATCTACTAGGGACCCAACTTATAAGAGAGAAATGAATGCCCTACAAAGGCAAATCAAGCATCTGATAAAAGAGCATAAAAACAAAACCTAGAAGAATTTACTCAATCAACTAAATCCAGAAGATAATTCACTCAACAATATGCAACGAAAAATAGCAAGAAAACCCATCACCATTCCTCCTTTCAGCAGCCCCAATGGAATTGTTTATTCCGACAGGGAAAAAGCTGAGGTTTTCAAAGATTTGCTTGAAGACACTTTCCAAGAAAATATTGAGCCATACGACGATGACAACATCGACCGGGTTGAAAATACGGTCAGAAATTATCTGGCAAACCAAAATATGCACTCTCCTCCACCTCTTACCAGTCCCACTGAAATAATTAATATTATAAAAAAGCTTCCAAATAAAGGCATCTGGTCCAGATAACATACCCAACTATGCTCTCAAACTGCTACCACTAAATGCAATTACGCATTTAACAAAAATCCTTAACAAATGCTTAATCACAAACCACTTCCCCTCTTATTGGAAGACCGCAAGTGTGATAATGCTCCCCAAGCCAAACCAAAATCATAAATTCCCGCAGAGTTACAGACCAATTAGTCTGCTCTGCAACACTGCTAAAATTTTCGAAAGAATTCTCCTAAATCGTATTAAAAATCATATCTCCATGACTAACTGTATACCCCCTGAGCAATGCGGGTTCAGAGAAGGTCACTCCACTTCACACCAACTCATCAGAGTCACAAATATTATCAACGAAGGGTTTGTCCTCAAACGTCATACCATTGGGGTCTTCTTAGATGTAAGAAGGGCCTTTGACAAAATGTGGCATGACGGCCTAATTTATAAATTAATTAAATTAAATTTCCCGAATTACCTCATTAAAATTATCAATTGTTTCTTAAAAAATAGATCATTTAACGTTCGAATTAACAAAACTCACTCCAGCCTTGGCCAAATTCATGCGGGCACCCCTCAATGCGGGATTCTCTCTCCCCATTTGTACAATTTGTACACGCATGACTTTTCACACCACGCCAGTGTTAGCACTTGCCTCTTTGCGGATGATTCCTCGGTGTTGACCCAGGGCTACAACATCAATTACACCCTAAAAACCGTGCAAAACTATCTGGACTCCTTAGAGAACTGGCTAACCTTTTAGAGAATTGCAATTAATGTGGAAAAATCTCAAGCCATCCTTTTTCAAAAAGGAAGACAAAATCCCCCAAGCAACTTAATCCTTTTCGACGAAGATATCAACTGGGTATTGGTAGTTAAATATCTAGGCCTGCATCTCGACCAAAAATTAACATATGCTAAACACATTAAATTTCTCAAGGATAAATTTTGGAATAAAATTCATCTCTGCATCTCATTGATTGGCAGATATTACCCCCCTTTCATTTAAAAACAAAGTTCTTCTCTATAAGCAGATTTTGCGCCCAGTTATTACCTACGCCTCCTCTATTTGGGGAGCGGCAGCCCCGACCCACCTAAAAATATTCAAATAATCCAAAACAAAATCTTACGTATTATTACGAACGCTCCATGGTACGTTAGGAACTCTGTTATCCATAATGACTTGCAAATTGAGCCAATAGAAAACTTCATTACTAAGCTTTCTAGAAATATTTTTCACTCAATTCAAAATCACGCCAACCCCTTAATCAGAGCCCAAACAATCTTCACTGATGTCAACAACAAACAAAACTTTGCATATAAGACAACAAAATGGAGACAGCCTCTAAAGCCCCCATAGTTCCTTTCCTTTTGAATATCAATCCATTCTTCTGACATCAAATCCTTTATATGTTAAAAAAATCACACTTACTCCCTCTCTGACTGAGGGAGAATCACAGGATTGATTGCAGCTTGCTGTATTCACTCCTGCTGGTCACACCCTTAACTAATTTTAAACTTTTTTTCCCCTTAGCCATGTCACTCTACCTCTAAGGTGAATTTTCTAATTGTTCATTTGAGCAAGATTCTTTTATACGGAGCAGAAGTGTGTAAACTCGCTGGCGCTCGTTTACATCTAATTTTAGTAGTAGTAACTTAAATATGAGAGATGAGAAGCTATTAGGGCTTGGTTCCGGTTCTGAGAATTCTCAGAAAAGAAGATAGTCTTATGAGTTGCAATTCAAGCTCGCTTTTTTAATACTATCACTGATTAATTCTAATTTCCTTAGCAGCACTTTTCAGTGCTTTTTTTTGCGATGGAAATTTATCCCATCCTTATTGATACTACTTGCTTACGACCATGGAATCGGACCTGGAATCCCTCCCTGACCAAGATATGAGCTCTCACTCAAGTTCCTCACGTGCCTCCACTCCCACGCAACCTGAGAACTTCCACTCAACATGCCAGAGGAAAAAACTCATCGAATTGGAATTAAAAACGTACACGGATTCAATCGACCATACGCAAATCTTAATCAAGAACCTGGAACGACAAGGACTCCAAAACCACCCAATTTATACCAACAACTGCAAAATGATCCAAGGACTTATTAATCAAAGGGAACTTCTCACCGGTGAGTGCGCTTTTTTAGCGCCTTGCGATGCTGCAGGCTGCCCAGCGCACCACACACCTCCATCCTCACTCACCCGTAGAACTACTAAAAGAAAAACTGACTCCGACGAATTTACCACACCCCAAAAAACAAAAAAAAAAGACAATTAAATTTAACCACAACTATTAACTTGCCATTACAAACCCAAAATAAGTTCGCTGGTCTCACAATTTTGGAAATTGAAAAAAATTTAACAACAAACCAACCATCTACCTCTCACATTCATACACCCACTATTAAAAACCACACTAAAAAAACTATCACTCCTAAAAACCTACCACCACCAATAATGTTAAAAATACATAAAAAACTACAGGAACCAATTAAAAGAACTCACATCAGCCGTACCTAAACTCAGGACCAGGTTGTCAGGAGAGTATATTAAACTCTACACCGACACGCCCGAAGAATACCGGAAATTAGCAAAGACTCTAGAATATACTAACTACCAATACTACGTGATCCAACCAAAAGATATTAGGCCTTTAAAAATTGTTTTAAAAGGACTCCCAAGGGATACTCCCACCACGGATATTGAGGAAGAACTCACGGAATTGGGCTTCACATACACAAAAGTGAACCAACTTATAAACCGCCGCACAAAATTGCCCCTTCCGGTCTTCATGATAACCCTGCCCAGAAATGAAAAAAACCAGATCTATGAACTCACCAACATCTGTTACATATTTATCACTGTTGATCAATACAAATCAAACCAAGTGACGCAGTCCTTTAACTGCAATCACTTCCACCACTCATCTCAAAATTGTCACATGGAACCGAGATGCATTAAATGCTCTGGAACTCACACCACCAGAGAATGCGAAATCCAGGGCAAGATAGAAGATATCAAATGTATCCACTGCAACGGAGGCTGTAACGCCTTCCCAAAACCACCAAAAAAGGCTCCGAATCTAAAAACCCTCAAGCAAAATAAGAGAAAATTTCTCATACGCTAATGCTCTCTCATCCAATCAACAAATGGCGCCACCCCAGGAAGTCCCTCCCACAAGAAAAACGGAAAAAACCAGAACCATCAGAAAACGGACAGACAATAATCCTATCTCTGCCCTACTAACAGCCATAGAACAACTAAAGGAATTAGCGGAAATATTCTCCCTGATACCTGGTCTACTCACTCTACTCCCAAAAATAAAAAATGCCAAATCAAACGAAAACAAAGAATTTGCTATACTAGAAGCCATCATGCAAAACAGTCTAGATGATTAATAGCCCTAATTTAAATTTTAACCCCCTGGGTCTCAGGATATGTTCATGGAACGCCAATGGCGTTAAATCCAAAATAGTAGAGCTTAGAGAATTTATCTCCAAATACTCACCAGACCTCTTTTTACTCCAAGAAATGCACCTAAAAATTAACCAAAATATCTTTATTCCAAATTTTACCATTTATAGAAACGATCGTATCACTGAGGAAGCTGCTTCCGGTGGAATCATGATACTCATCAAAAGAAATCTTTTGTCACAGAAACAGCACTTGCGGTAATCAACTCAACCACTTTGCAAATAAATTAGACCTCAAAATTCTTTTTTCCCCTACACCCACCCGCTACGACCATAACTCCCAATCTACAATAGACATAGCCCTTATTAGAGAATTTCATCACCCCCACAACATTACCTCTGTCCCTGAACTCAGCTCTGACCACAACCCTGTTTTACTTGAATTCACATACAACATTCCATATAAATTAAATAATAGATCCACTTACACATGTTGCTCAGATTTCACATCTCACCTACGCAACACCACTAATTACAACGTTTTTCTGAATTTCACTTGGTGTGTGTGTGAGTGTGTGTTTGTGTGTGTCATCAAATTTTCGATCGTTAATTTAACCAACTTCCCATCAGGCTAGAGCTTTGAAATTTTGGGAATCGTTCGTACTCGCCTAACAATGCAATATTTAGACGTTTGCGACAAGTTTTAACTCATATTTTTTTTAATAATGCAGTTTAGATCAATTACTTGGCGCAATTTGAATAATTGCCAAACTTGGCGAATTTGTTTTTTTTTTTGGCTGAATGTTAAGTACGCTTCGCGGACCAATTTAGCAACATGTGGCAAAATTCCGACAAATAATTCCTGTCTCCAAGAGTGGTTTGACTAAACTATATTCCAACCATTTAATTTATCGGATTAATTAATTTTAGTTAGTTTTAACGTTGTTATGTATTTCACTTGGTGTGTGTCTGTATGTATGTGTATCAATGTATCATCAAATTGTCTATTGTTAATTTAACCAACTTCCCATCAAGCTAGAGCTCTGAAATTTTGGGAACCGTTCTTATTTGCCTAACAATGTAATATTTAGATATTTGCGACCAGTTTTAACTAATATTTTAATAATTTTTTTAATAAACTTTGCCACCATATAAAAACGTTGTTTTTAAAAACGTTGTTTTTAAAAACGTTGGATTTTATTTCGAATTATTTTTTAAATATAGCAGACATTAACAACACACAACAACTTGAAATCTACATAAATACACTCACTAACAACATAATTAATTCTCACAAACATGCCTCTAAACCAGTTAAATACACAAATAAATCCTTTACCCCCATGCACATTAAAGACCTCATTAAAACCAAAAATAACCTTCGAAAACAATACCAAAGATCCCTCAATCCTAACATTAATACACAAATTAATAGATTGCAAAATAAAATTAAAAAGGAAGTTCATAAATTTTCACAAAAAACATGGAATCTTAAACTTGAAAACTTAAACACGCAAGACAACTCACTATGGAATATTACTAAATTTTTTAAAAATAAAAGATTTACAATCCCCACCCTAAACACACAACACGGCACCGCCATTACGAACGAACAAAAAACAGCAACACTTGCTGAACAACTCGAACAAAATTTCCAAAATAATCCATCCACAGATCCTGACTTTGATAACAACGTTTCACTCACGATTCAAAATTTTCTCTCCTCCCCTCCCCCTCACGAACACACCACTCCCACCACCTCGCAGGATATCATTGATTTTATTAAAAAACTAAAAAACAAAAAAGCCTCAGGCAAAGACATCGTCACTAATAAAATGTTTAAGAACCTACCACTCAAAATTATTTTCCTTCTTACTATCATCATTAATAAAATTCTTTTCTGTAACCACTTCCCTCAAAATTGGAAAATAGCTATAACCTTTCCCATCTTAAAACCAGGAAAAAATGCACATCTTCCCGACAGCTATCGACCCATGTCTCTCCTCTCCACCCTAGGAAAACTCACAGAATCTATCATTCTTGAAAAACTTAAATACTTTCTAACAACTAACAACCTAAATAACCCTAATCAATTTGGTTTCACCCCCAACTCTCCACCCTCTCCTCAAACTAACAGAAATTATCTCCTCAGGTTTCACATAAAAAAAATCCACCGGTGTAGTCTTCCTGGACATTGCTAAAGCATTTGACAGAGTCTGGCTTAAAGGATTAACTTATAAAATGATAAATGACAATTTTGCCACACACACCCCTCATTCTTCTCATCCACTCTTACTGCAACGAACGTTTCTTCCAGGTCAGAATTAATGAATCCCTTTCCACCCCTCGTAAAATAAACTCAGGAGTAGCTCAAGGAAGTTTAATCGGACCATTTTTATTCAATTATTACCTAAATGACATTCCTAATAACTCACTCACAACTTTAAATATGTATGCAGATGATACGGCCATAGTCGCAAAATTTAAAACCCCCAAAACAGTAACTTTTGCCTTAAATAAACACCTTGAACTACTCCAAAACTACTTTAATAAATGGAAAATTAAAATTAACGTAGAAAAATCCAAAGCAGTTATTTTTACTGAAAGGAACCCCCCCTACCTTCTTCGAAAAACAAATCCCTTGGGATACCTCTGCTAAATATTTAGGTTTAACATTCGACAAACATCTGACCTGGAAAAAACACATTCTAAACACCAGAGATAAATTCAGAAAAATTTCGCATAAAGTCTACCCATTAATCAATAGAAAATCTTCCATGAATTTATAAAACAAACTCCTCATCTATACTGCCATTATGAGACCCCTTATTAGCTACCCAGGCGCAATTTGGGCTTTCTGCGCTAAAACAAATCTCAATATTCTTGAAAAATTCTCAGATCTCTACTATTAGAATGATCGCTAGGATTTCCATGTAGATGAAAAATAAAGATATCTACAAAGCACTTCAATTACCAACTTTTAAACAACAGATTCAAAAACTCGCCTCAAAATTTTTTAACTCTCTAGAAAATATAAATAACCCAAATATTCAAAATCTAGAAATATACTCAATAAATTCTAAAACCAAAAGACCCAGGAAAATACTTTTTGACTACAACCCACCTTAATTCACCCCCACTTCATATTTTTCACAATTTCCTAAACCTATTTATCAACTCTGACATCAACTTTTTTTCACTCAACTAAAATTTTAATTTTAAAAATTGACAATTTTTAGCTCCACCCATCCAACATATAGCAACTTTCACTCATACGCTGGCAGCCACTAGCAGCATCGCTTCAACTCACTCAACAGGCAATCCAATAGCTTTTTCTCATCATCCAACTCTGCAATATCTTTTCGACTCTCTGTTCTTCGATTCCCAAAACTCAACCAATAGATGGCGCCATAATCTCCACAACTTAAAACCTCCATATCTTTGATTCTCTCCATCCAATCCTCAAGATTTTTACAACCAAAATCAACAAGGACTTTCTCCACTATTATAAACATCCACCATTCCAAAGAGACTTATATTTTGCAAGATTTAGGCTTGTGGAGCGCTGCGCGCTCTGGGCGCCCATTGAACTTCAACGTCAACGTCAGTGTATGGGGAGGGATTCGAAGACTTGGTTGTGTGCACAGAGAATATATTATGAGGAGTATCTAGCCCAAAAGGGCCTTGATCTCCGGTCTGAGTTGAACCTTGATTAATGTTTACTTGCCCATGATAATTAAAAATTGAGAATTAGAAATTAAAATGAAAGAATTGAGACATAAATGATGCTTTGGAACTAGTGAAAAAACCTAAATCAGCTTGAAAAATTGAAGTTTCAGTGAAGAGGGGAGTATGGGTGGAGGGAGAATTATGCTGTCCAATCGGGAAATAGCTGCTCGAGGGGGTGGGTGGGTATGTTAACTTGGTCGCGGGGAGAGAGTTTGCTAAGTTCGGTGAGAGAAGGAAGGTTTCCTATTGGATGAAAATTTAGGGAGTTAAGAAGGGGTAGAATTATCAAAAGTGAAGTCGAGTACGAGTTCTACTAGGGTAGATACGTTTATAGTTTCTGGTTTCCTGAATTGATGGGTTTGGAATATTGAGAAATATGCTATTAAAATTATCATTTATAAAATTGGTATATTCTTGGAGTTTAATAATATTAAGGGAGGTTCTGACATCTTCGTTTCTCATGTACCACCTAGCCCTTGCTATTTTTCTAATGGTATTATTTTGAAGAATTTCTATTTTATTGTGATGCATTTGAGCATCGTCATTCCAGATTGGACATGCGTACGTCAGGATGGGTCGCAGAAATTGCGTATAGATAAGCAACTTGTATTTTGTAGATAAAGTTAAGTTCCGACATAAAAAGGGGATAAAATTTCTCGCGGCAAGTCGGAATTTTTCTCGAATGTGCGTGATGTGTTCTTTAAAAGTGAAGCTTTTGTCTAATATGACACCGAGATATTTTGCTGAATGAGACCAGGGAATTTGTTTGCTTTCTATGAAACTGTGGTGGGTGTGGAATTTTGGGATTGCGGTGCAGGGGAGGGGATGGCGTTTCGGGAGAATTGGCAGTGTTAGCTGCTTGTGCAGCCTTTTTAGCTCTTTCCTCCCATGCATTGACTGCAGGAGGAGGAGAGGGTTTAAAATTGAGGGGGGGGGACATTCTGTGTAATTAGCGGGGTGAGCACCACCGCAATTACAGCATTTGGCCGGTGTATCTTTGGGTTTTGGGCATTGACTGGAAAAGTGGCTTTCGCCACATTTGAGGGAGCGGGAGCAGAATTTCGAGTGATGAAAAAAGCTTTGGCAGCGGTAACACTGATTGGGGATAATTCTTTTTTTTAAAGGCTCGATTTTAATTTTCAGGTAGCCGAGATGGTCTACGCTGAATATTTCTGCGTTTTTTGGGACCTGTATTAGGAGTAGGGGCATGGCCAAATTGGTTTTTTTTTTTATTTCATTATGTGGCAAGTTTCAACTTGCCACCCAAAGCTGCTTAGTTCATTTATTATTGTTTTTAGGTCGGTGTCCACCGGGAGACCCCTGATGACAAATTTGGCAAGTTTTTGCCCTGAGAGCTCGTAAGTATGGGATTCGATGTTATTTTCAGCGATGTGTTTTTGGATGCTGCGGTGGGAATCGGCAGTGGTAGGAAATAGTTTTAGGTTAGTACCATTTATTTTACCAACTGTTTTTTCATTGGTGATTGTGTTGATTTTTTTTATTATCTCATTGGGATTTTTTACTTTAGTTAGTATGATTGATGGTATTTTAGGGGTAGTGGTGGTCTCTGCCTCGGCAGTTTCCATGTTTTCCTCTATTTCTAAATTGTTGAATTTGTTTCCAAGAGGAGTTGAAGTGGAAGGTAGGTTTGGGGTGGGAGTGTTGTTTGATTTAAAAGAATAATGCTGGCTGGCATCTTTCGATTTAATTTTTTTGCGACGATTTACCGTCACAAAGCCATCTTCGGGGGGGGGGGGGTTTATGGAATCTAAAATTTCTATACGAAGGGATTCTTTAAGGGAATCCATATCTTCGGTGAGTGGTTTTTTGAGTAGCTGAACTTTTTCAGCCTCTTCAGATAATTTAGCTATAGTGGCATTAGCCTCATTAAATTTCATTTGTAAATTTGCACGGTAAACCGTGTGTTCGAGATTGAGGAGGTTTTTATGTTGTATTAGGGGTAGGTTGTCCTCTGAACTAGGACAGTTTAAGATAGAAGCGATAGCGTTTGATAGTGTATCGTATTGCGAAGCATTTAAAAGCGAGATTAAATGATTGCAAGCTTCAGCTGATAATGGAGCAAGCGAGCCCATTTACCTCCTTCGGGAGAGTTGACTCTTGATTCATCGTCTCGGAGATGGCGAAATCCGTCACTCAAAGGAATTTGAATGATTTCTTTCCCCATCCGGGTTGAAATCGGAGTTTTTGCAAGAGTTCAAAATTTGGTGTTTTTTTTTTTGGAAAAAACAAAAAGTTTTTTCCTTCCTTTTATATTTAAAGATGTTCCGATGCTATTTCAAGCAATCAGGAGTGAAAAAATTGTCGAAAAAGCTTTAAAAACCGCAAAATGCGAGAGCGAGTAACGTGCGTCCATAACAAAATTTTATATAAGAATTCACGCCTTTTGTTATCTGATGATAAAGTAATCGGTTGTTGATAAGAGTCACGCAAATGTTGTCCCTTTAAAAGTGTTTTAACATTAACAATTTTCCACCATGTATAAATCAAAGAAATAATATTTGATGTTGTTTCATAACTAATTAGTTCATGATGCTCTTAATTGTTGAAGCCCCTGAATAACAAAGTTATTAAATATCTTTAGCCCAAGTTTCACATTTTGTTTTTCAAGATTTGATGGACATAAAGTTAACCATAAGCAAACTTTACTAAATAATTGCTTTCCATGTCATACAGTAGCTTAAGTGTAGAGATTGGACATTGCTCTTCGATTTATAGAATTATTGTTAGAAACTACGCCTATAACTTTGAATCCTCTACCATCAAGTTCCATAACAGTTTTTTTAATAACAGCAAAAAGTTTATCTCCATCAATTTTTTTTACCTGTATTATATGAACTACTTCTTTAAAAGAAGAAAAAAGACTCTGAATCATGAAAACATGATGAAATAGCGCCTTGTTTACTATAATATGCCATCCCAAGGATATCCCCCCTCCCTAAACTCGAAATATGGTTTTAAATGAATTTCATCAAGCATCAGTATAACAGTTTTGCAAACAGATTTTAAGCTGGTTACTTTTTTTTTCATGTTTTCATTTGATTATTAGTTTTAAAAGAACAAAGTTTTAGTATATTTCTGGGATGTGGAATATTGAGATATCCTGAATTTCTTAAAAATTTTAGGCATGAGGAGATATTGATTGTTATATTTTATTTAACTATTTTTATTCAAGAAAATGACATGAAGAAAAAGAAGCGAATATATTTTCAAATGTTTCATCTATAGTTAAAAAGTTATTTGCCGAATCTTACGTTTCTTGCTTTAAGTTGTATTTTAAATGACTTTCATAGTTATACATTTAAGTTTAATCGTGAATTTTGTATTTAGATAGTTATTTAAAAATATTTTTGAAAAATAAGTAGCGTACTATAGTTTCGAGAAAGAACTTTAGAAGTAAAATATGCAGCGAAAGTATACTCAAAAATTGTAACATTGATATATAAATTGTTATTATACAAAAATACTTAAAATATTTTTTTACATTTTATAAAAGAATACAAATAAGTATTGTAAATAGCTCGAAAAATTAAATACATGTATCTGCATAATTCATTCATTTTTAGAATTACCGGTACAAATAAACTGCTAAATAAGAGTAACAATTCATACTTTAACATTTTTTTTAGCTAAATTTTGAACTTTCGAGTAAAGTCAGTACCCATTGAACAGGAAATGATGAACTAGATTTTTCTAGGACTCGCTTCATTCAAGACAACTTTTAATCTTATTATAAAAACTTCTTCCTTTTTTGAGTGTTGTTATTTGAGCATTACTAAAAAAATTGTTTTTGTGCTTAGATAAAGAGTATTTTCCGTATTAATTATAGCTTTGATAAATATTTAATGTTTCAGAATTAGAATGTAATGAAATTTCAAAATGAAGACGAGTCTAATACTGTTTCAAAATATATCTTTTTTGAATTATTTACTAATGCAAGATTAAGAAATTAATATTTTCTGGTCCATTTTGTAAAAAAAAAGGGACATTTTTTAAGTAAAATAAGTTAAGACTAAAATTTTCCTAAATTTAAATAATACAACATAACATAATTTTTAGTAAAATGTATGTTTGTAAAAATCCTAAAATCTGTATTAATTCCAGTAAATGGTAAAACTTTTGTTTCATGAATGGCTGGTCAGTGTTCTAGACAACTCTATGTATTATTTTGAAAAGAACTGATATCTTCGGTGGTTAAATTTGTTATTTTCGTGCATTCCACAGAACAATATTTTATTATTTTCATAACTTTTTTGTTTAAGTAGATTCAACTGATTAATTTAATTTCTATTATGTGTTGTGATACAATAACTTTTCCCCCCAATTTCTTGTGGGAACTATTAATTTTGATTAAAAAAAAATATCGAGTGCCTCTATCGAAGAGAACAATACAGAGTATAAATTTTTTAAACATTAAAAAAGTTAATCTAGTAACATTTATTACAAAACTGCTAAAATTGAATACTACTATATGGGTATTTAGAGAAAAAAATTTTACTATCTTCATTTTACTCGAAAACTGAACATTTCAGAAATTTCGATAAACAACTATTTAAAGTTAAAGGATGTCGCATCAGAATATAATAAGGGATTTCAAAATAAATGGTGTGATATTCTTTTAAATACGAGTTGAAAATTTAGTTAAGTGTGTATGAAGACCAATTAATCATGCAGATGATCATATTGAATGAGATACATCAATATTAACTATTTATAATGTTATAATTTACGTTAAATACTTACCATAATTATTACAAAGAAATATTTTGACACAAGATTTATTTTGTAATTTTTGTCGAAAATGCCTTCGGAAAAAGTAAAACCTAATTCATTCAATTTCTTTAGGCTGCTTCAACAGTTGAAATTTATAAAACAACATGCGAATATAATTTCTGTTGATATACATAGATAATGAACAGAAATCGCTGTAAAAAATCAGGCCATGTAATTAGACTCAAGCACCATTTGCTTTTGATTTAACAGCTATCCAAAAAGAAGTTATACAACAGCAAAAAAGCTATTAATTTTCTTTTCGGTTAAAATACGAAAGACTTGAAAAGGTGCTTTGTATTTTAAGGTATATATGCATCAGTATAAGTATATTCATGTTCATTGAGGTCATATAAATTGTTTCTTTTATATTAGTAAAACGCTTTCTTTCCATTTATAATATTTTACGGTTAAAAAACTTTTGTTAAATTCTGTAATTCATATATTTCCTGTATAAAATTAAAAATAAGGCAGAAGCTGCAGTTCTTACCATTTTAGTTTGTGAATTTTTCAGCTTTAAAAAAAAAGGACTTGTTTAGCATTAGGTATAACTCATTTTATTTCAAATAATCAAAAACTATAATACTGGCAATACGTAATTAAATCCATTTATAAAATCTTTTATATTGTATTAAATTAAATCTTGAATTAATATTTAAGAGTACGAACTGATAAAATAAGACTGTGTGATTTACTTTACAAAAACAAATATGACTTACTTATAGAAAAAAAAAGTAAGAATGGGCATATAAACAACAATAATAATCACACTTAGATAAGTTGATATAGATTTGAAAGCATTTTTTTTGTTGTTTTGTAAGTTAACGTAATGTTAATAATGAATTGAGAGGAAAAAAAGACATTTAACTGCATGTATAATTAGAAAGTGGCTTAAATTCATTATCTGACCCAGAATTCGAGTACAAGATATATTTAATTTTCAAATATTTGGAAATTTAATACAAAAAAGTAACTTATATTACCTTTTGTAATACGTATTTTCAATCGATTCGTGGAGCATATTTTTTTATTATTCAGAACTATTCATATTGGCCATAAAATATAAATAAATTTAAAAAAAAAACTTCAACATGAATCACAATAATTAAAAACTTATTTTTGAAGCGAAAGCAATGGTTAACATTTCTCAAATCCAATATTTTACTTATTTCTTAAGATAGGAAATTTATTAGTTTCATAATTGTCCTCAAAACTATCACATGTCCGATACAGTAATGATCAAAACAAGTTATAGATTAAAATTAAAGAATATCTTTAAATATTTATTAACAATGAATTTAAAATTAAGTAATTGAACTTCGTGTTTTGTAAGAAACACAAAATTTACTACATAAACAAGCTTTTCAGATTATTACTTTTTTAACGTTTTTGGTTCTAAATCGTATTACTTAACATTGCCTGCATTTAAATAAAAATACAAAGATTTATTATTTATTTATTTGAAATATACCTGCAACATGTATCTATATTTATGATTAAAAAAGTACTAATTTTTGTGAGTAATCCAATACCCGTAATAATAAGTATCCTAGCGTTCGGTGCGACGTGGTTCACATCCAGAGAAGAAATGAAATATTTGGCATCGTATTCAAAAGAGTCGCCGATTTTGGAAAGAGAAATTTTTGGCTATGTAACCCAGTAAACTGCTATCCCCACGTTGCATTCCTCTCTTCTTCTGCTATCCCCTCTTTTCCTTGCGAGCAATCGCCCTCTCTTTAACGACTTACGTATTTTGAGTATGTGACGTATTCAAAAGTGAGTAAGTGAAGTTGCCATTCTGAGTATGTGCTTGTTACTAAAAATGAGTATGAGCGAGTCTCAAATTTGAATACATTGGCATCGGAGCCATTTTGAGTATGTGATGTATTCAAAAGAGAATACGTTGTACTCGATTTTGAATACCCGTTTTTCGCAGTGTACCTCAGCTCTTCCTTTGTAAACAATTCAGTACACTCAAACAAGCTTTGGTTACCTGTTTTATGCTCCACGGAGAACGACGTTAGACGCCCTCTACCGGCTATACATAGTGCACAATCACGCTTCATTACTAATCATTTGCATATCTCCCCAACATGTATATTCATGCCAAGTTTCGCTATGATCGCGCAATTATTTCTTGGTGCTCTAATTTTTTTGTCCATGAGTATATTTGAACTCAGAGTCCCAAGAGATTTTATCATTAAAGAATTTGAGTTTATTATTAGGAGGGAGGGGCGTGACCTTTTCTAAAAATGAGAGCTTTAGTTTTATTAGTGTTTACAGCATGGGTGTCTAAACTATGACCGTTTGAGGGCCGCACATACAATATTTTTCAACAAAATGAAATAAAAATTAACTTTATGTAGTTTTAGTAAAATAAATTAACTTTTTTTTATTGTAATTTTTTTAAAATTTGAATTAGATATGTATAAGTACGTAATTATTTTGAATTTGTAAAATTTTCGTTTCATTTAGTTTGGATTTCATAAAGATGGAAAAAATTTGAATTAATGAGATGGATGAATTTGCTTTTGTTGAACAAGCAAATCAAAATCAGGTTCAATAGACGAGGTAGCAATTCTTACTGCATTTTCAAGATGTTTGTCAGTGACCTTTGTCCTATTTTTGATTTCTGCAAGCTTCATTCTTGAAAATAATTGTTCACAAATATAAGTACTGCCAAAAGCTGAAGACATCAATAAAGCATAATTGTGAAAAATAGGATATTTATGGCGGGGTAGGTAATCTTTATAAAACTCCAGTAACGAAACATTCCCAAATTTTTCTTTTTGTTGAATGTCACTTTGCAGTTCAATATATTCCATTTGAAGATTTGAAGGCAATTTATTTCTAGAGAAAATAAAGTAGAAAATATGTTGAAATACTCTTCATTTTTTTCAAAAATTTTGAAATCTACTTTCAAACTCTTGAATTAAATCAAAAATTAATGCAGCATATTTTGTGTAAATCACAGGTTTATGTGCTGCAAAAGTAATGAAATGAGTCAAATCTTACTTTTATTTGATCAAGCCAAAATTTCAGCTTTCTTTCAAACGCTGTTATTGTTTGGAACATATTATTAATAAATTGATTTTTTCCATGAAGTCTCAAATTTAAATCATTCAAATGTTCTGTTAAATCTACTAAAAAAGCCAAATCTAAAACCCAATTTTCGTCTTCAAATTCAGGCACAGGTTTTCCTTTTGTTTCCATAAATATTTTTATTTCAGTTCTTAAATCGTAAAATCTTTTGAGCATTTGCCCCTCAGCTATCTTACTTCTGTATTATAAATAACATCTGCAAATTCCGTGCCCATTACCTTAAGAAAATCTTGAAATTGTTTATGATTAAGTCCTTTTGCTCCTATACAGTTAATGATTTTTATAACAACGCTTAATATACTTTCCATTTTTAAAATTTTTCCACATAAATTGCCCTGATGTATAGTACAATGATATGCCATCAAGAATGTATTGCCTGCAGCGACGACTTCATTATTAACCATTTTAACGAGTCCCCTATTTTTACCAACCATGGCAAGGGCTCCATCGGTTATGATAGCTGATAAATTTTTCATAGATAAGGAAAACCTTTTCATAGAATAAATCTGCCGATTTTTTTGTGTCTAGCGATACTAAAGCAATTATTTCTTCCGTGATATTATAACGTTCATAGATTCCTCTTATAAACATTGTCAATTGTGCCGTATCAGAAGCCTCAGTGTTTTTGTCCATGGCTAATGAAAAAAATTTAAAATTAGTACAATTACTTTTTAAAGACTTTTCAAATGAATGTGAAAATTTAAATATTTTCATAATTTGCTTTTGGGCCGCACTTTAGACAAGCATGGTTTACAGCAACCTCCAGAGTGTCACCCAATCCTCTTTTTATTTTATTTTTTTTCCCTATCCAAGTTTTAGATGTAAACTGTATTTTGTAATTTAACTATTACGTTAATTAGACTATATCCTTGGGTGAGGATTGCTGCGTCATCTGCGAATAAACAGAGGCCTGAGAGAATCCTTCAGTAAGGACTCATATGTAAACAAATTGGAGAAATTACAGACCCTTGAAGTTGACCGGCTTTTATATAGCATATTGTTGAGAGAGTATTATTAAGCTTAACTTGCAATGTTCTATCTTTAAGGTAGTTATTTAAGATAACTATTATGTAGGTGTGTGTGTGGGAATTTAAATTGATTAGCTTAAAGATCAATCCATCGTGCCAGAGGCGGTTGAAAGCTTTTGTATGTCGAGGAAGATACTCCCAGAGACTTGTTTGGAATTAAATCCTTCAGTAATGGCATTCACAACCCGTAGAAGTTGATGGACAGTGCTGTGGTTAGAATGGAAGCCTAACTGTGAATCTGGAAGAATATTATTAGTGGAAACTTGACTCAGTAGCAGGAGTCTTTCAAAGATTTTTGAAATATAATTTAGTAGACTGATAGGTCGATAGTTGGATGGAATGGAATGGTTTTGGCCAGGTTTGGGAAAGAGAATAATAGTTGCATGTTTCCATTTTTATGGAAAATGCGCATACATAAGACATTAATTAAATTTTTTTTTTGAGATGAGTAACACATCGATCAATAACTCCCAAGACTAACCCAGAGATGGCGCTCGTAGTAAACCAGTAACCAGGTCTTTCTAGAGTACTAACCTTTGCTTGAAACGTGTCAAAATTTTAAGTCGATCGGACCAGGAAAAAGGTTTTTTGAAGTGAAGTGAAAAAGGTTTTTTCCAAGTGGGTGCCGCGATTGCTTTCGATGGAACAAAAACAGCAACGAGTCGAAAAAAAAAGATTTGGAAAAGCGTTGGAACGATTGTATCACCCTAAAAGGTGATTAACAAAAGGTGTTATGTTGATGAATAAAAAAAAAATTTGCAAAAAAAATGTTGTTTTCAATTTTAGACTCGGGAGTTATTGATCGATGTGTTAAGTGCGTTGGGAGGAAAGAATTTAAAGGCCTGATTGTGAATTCCATCCTCTCCGGTTTAATTTTTTAACTACTGTAGCTATTTCAGAGGAGGGTGAGGAGGAGGGAGAAATTGAAATTGGTATGGGCTTCAAGATAATTTTGAACTATTGATTCTGTTTCTTCAATATGATCATCATGATTTGGAGGATTTTCCTGGAACGAGGATTGAAGATAATGGGCAAGCAGGTTAGCTTTTTCTTTATCAGAGAATACCAGAACATATTTGCCTATTAGTGGGAGGATATTGTAGTATTTATTAGAAAGTTTTTTGTTCATATTAAAAAGGGAGTTATCTTCGATATTAATCTGGCGGAGTAGGTTTTCCCATTTTTTGTTTTTAAAGGTATTGATTTTATTTCTAATTTGCTTTTTGAGGTTATTAATTATGGGTTTCAAAGGAGGGTATCTGGTGTTTGCCATTGTTTTCTGTGCCTATTTTTTCTCTTTGATTAGGTTTCTGATATGAGGGGAAGTCTAAGATGGGAGGTTTGGATGGATCTGGTATTACTCGCACGGTTAATTGTATTTTTGATACTAGTAGTAAATGTTGTAATAGATTGGTCTAAATCAGAGATATTATTAATAATGGGATTACCTTTTGTGATATTGTATAGAATTTCTTGATAGCGAAATCAATTAGTAGTTATGAGAGTGAGCAGGGGGATAGGGAGAATTTTATTGTAAGAGATATCCATTAGTATAGAATTATGGTCGCTAGGTAGTTCATTAACACTTTCGATATTGTAGAATAGTATGTTTTTGAAGATAGCAATATCTATTATAGAGTAAGCATTGCTATTGTAAGGAAAGTGAGTAGGTGAGTCAGGAGCAGCTATTTGGAGGTCCAGGTCGGATGTTTTGCATTAAAGTCGCCTATTAAAATCTCGGTGGGGTTGTCTGAGAGGATATTGATTAATTCATTATGGTTGATGAGGTTACGGGGGTGGGATAGTAAATCGTAGAAACTGTGAAGTATTGGTTGTCTTTGGTATTGATATGGACGGTGGTATTTTCAGAGGTGGAGGTACTGATGAATCTATTTTTAATTAACTTTTAAACATCGGCGGTACATATGCAGTACCAAATTTTTTTTTTGTCTCTCGCTTCGGCTGCGGTACAGCGTCTGTACCAAGCTATCTGAAGACAGTTCTTTCCCCCTTTTTTTTCAATAGAAACTTTTGCAACTTTCTCTGGCCCTTTTTTACGACTTTGCTTCTATTGTCCGTAATTGGGTGGGGATATTTTTCGCCAACGATATCAGTTGTGTGCGAATTCCTTATCATTGGCGACCTTTAGAAACAATCAAATTCGAAAAAATAATGCATTTGATGACTTTACGCTGTCTATGATCGATAGAATTTTCTTTCCTCTTTTTTTCGAATTTTAAGAATTAATCTGAACTTTCTCTCAGAAATAGAGATTGAGAATTTAATGAAAGATTTAGATTAAGAAAATTTTGAGTTGATAGACACCTAAAAAAATTCTGATGTGACTTTGTTGAAAAAAAAAAATTAACCACTTCCAAGAAAAAAATTGTGGCAGATTACCACAAGCACATGGGATATGTTGATTTCGGAGACCGCAGGGCATCCACCTACACTTTTGCTTGACGAAATAGGAAATTGACAAAAAATTATTCTTTAGCCTCATCGATATTGTTGTGTTTCTGATATTTAAGTCGAGCCAAACTATGTTAACAACTCAGTTTAAAAGAATTTAGAATGAATTTAATAACATCTAATAGGAAAATTAAATCATAAAAATGCAGAGCCTTCAGTAATAAAAAAATGAAGACAAATGGTAATAAATTTTCTCATTGGCCAATCGACAAAAAGAAAAGAAGAAAGTACATATATTGTGTGAAAAAGAATATACAAAAAAGAACAACTATTATCTGTAAGGCATGCAATGTGGCTCTTTGTATTGACAAGAATTGTTTCGAAGAATAACACACAATTTTTTTAAAAATCTCTTATCACATAAACCAATAAAAAAAACGAAAGACAAGAATAAAAAAGATTAAAACTGTTAAGTTTTTAATAAAAAGAAAAGGAAAAAATAAACAAAAAAGAGTCAAAAATTTTAAAAAGTAGAATTCACTTTATATTTTTAAAACAGACATTTCAAAAGCATTGATACAAAAACTTTTCAATTTAAGATATAAGTTTCATTTAGAAACAAAAAAAAATATTAAAAAAAAAAAAAAAAAAAAAAATTAATATTCTTTTTTCTTTAAAATTAAAGATTCATAGGAATATTTGATATAAAAAAGTGTTACATATTATTTTCATTGGAATGCATAAATTAACTGAAGGTTTTGCTTTAATTTGACGTACTTAAGATTTACTCAGTAACTTTGAACGTGTTCAATTAAGTTAAAAATTATTTTTTAAATCTCACTTTTGGTAATGTTTTATCACAAAAGGGCTACGGTAGACGACTAGTGATGTCACAAACTCGTAGCCGGGATTGAGTTGTGAGTTCGAGTCCTGTTCTATTGAATACCGGCTGTTAAGCCTGTCTAGGTTCTAAGTCCTCATGTTGGTGTGGTGAGGAAGTTTGGTGAGTGGATGCTGTCCTCATTGCTTGACCGTCGTTCAAATTTATGAAGACCGTCACCAATAACCTTCCTATTGCTTCAGAATGCGATGATATTAAAATGTCACATCAAAATATTTGGAGTACATTGAATTTTTTGTGCATTAAAAGGGCGTTAATTTAAAAAATAAAATGTTTAGTAATAATGTTCTTTATATTGTTCTTAAAGTTTTCCTTCTTTTAAATATTTCGTCGAATAATTTTGAAAACATGAGGTATTATTTTTTATTTCATGGGTTGAATGTTGCAGTTAAATATGTAAGTTGTAATAATGAGACCCCACAGATAAAGTCTGCACAATAAGCTATGCGATTGCACACCCATATATATATATATACACTTACGGCTGGGTAAGTACTTTCGGTACTTGCTTATATATATACATTTACGGGTGTGCAAATACTTTCGGTACTTGCTTAAATATATATATATAAGCAAGTACCGAATAAATTATTACGAGTTTATGATTGAACTATCGTACTCTCCAAAGAGTGTAATCTTGAGATTACATAAGCTATTAATTTAATATTATTTTAATATACTTGCTTCTAGAAAATATCTTAGTAATATGGTATAGCTGTCGCTTTCTTTGTTTTGTTTGAAAATGTTAGCTTACGCAATACAAGACTCTAAATTATGATAAATATACATTTGAAAGTTTGTAAGTCATTTAATTAAAAATGTGAACCAGAAATTCAGAAAAAATTATTGTGATATGATAGGGCACCTAATATTAGAATCTTCCTTACTCGTCGATGATTACTGACTAAAAACCAGCAACCCTTACTATCTCCCCTTTGTAACTAGAAAACTAACCATACCACATGCGGCGCACTCGAACTTCCCAGTGGAGGAAAGAAATTTTTTTCTCAATTCTAAAAGCGAAGAGTGGAAAGGATATTTTGACTTAGAATCTGCCGAGTTCTAAAGGTTAAGATTGCTTTGCCTCCACCCTAATGGGTTGATCTGTCAGAACGGTATATATTGTAATTTAGAATTTTAAATTTTTCAGAGGGTTTGAGGTGAGTTTCCTGGACTCCTAGGATGTCTGGGTTGTAATCATCTATGACATTTTGGAATTCTCCTATTTTTGATTTAATGCCATTTGCATTCCAGCTTGAAATCAGGAGGGATGGGGGGAGTTTATTTAAATTTTAGAATTAAATGGACATCATACTGTAAATGACTTGGAATGATTTTTCAATTATTGAACATAAATCAAGTTTATAATCAGCGAATATTTGTCCTATTCATTTAAATTGTTGGTAAATTTCCATTATTTTATCAATTTTAAAATTTTCGAAAATATTTTTAATTTCATTAAGGAAGGGAAGACTTGAAGGTTGGTGTGTGTGGTGTGGTGTTTTGGTCGCTTTGGCTATTGTTGTTTTTGGCATTTTTACGTCGTTCTTTCCAGTAGTTTGTGGTTGGTGGGGGAGAGGTTTTGAAATTCATAGGAATTTTGGAGCAAACAGAGTAATTTGCTGAATGATCTCCATCGCAGTCACAGCATTTGGGGAGATTTCAAGAGTTTTGGTGCAGCTATGAGTAGGATGATTATCTCCACATTCCACACATTTAAATTCCCTAGGGCAGAATCTAGAGTGGTGAAAATAACTTTGACAGCGGTAGCATCGATTGGGTGTTTTTCTTTTACGGAGAAGTTCAGTTTTAAATGAAAGTTATCCAATATTATAGATTTCGAAATTTTTGTTGTTGTTTTCGGTTTTTGGAAGTGTAACTAAAAATAGGGGGAGTGGCTGGTTATTATTATTATTATTTTTTTTTTTTTGGATTTTAAGTTATTGCATTCATTGACTGTGAGATTATATTCAGTTAATTCCTGGATTATTTCTGCGTGGGAATAATTAATTGGGAGGCCTTTAATTATACATTTAAGGATTCTCTCACTAGGTAATTCAAATGTGCGAGCCTCTAAACTCCTCTCTTGAACATGATTTTGAAGTGTTCAGAATGATTCGACTGTAGGGGGGGGATTCTTAAAATATTTCTTTTATAGTCGCCTTTGAGCTCGCACTTTGTCAATTTCATCATATTTTCAAGAGTTGCTCTTGGATCGTAGCTAAGATAATTGGGGGAGGGTTTTTTTTTAGCTTCCTCTTTCAATACATCGTGGAATTCTAAGTCGTATTCGTTATAATTATTAGTTTTTTTTTATTTTTAGTTTTATCACTGTTTACTGCTTGAGAATTGATAGCGTCCGTATCAGAGATGAAATAATCATTGTTCTCGATCTCTGAATCTTCATCAGAGAGCTCAGAATATTTGTTGTTCAATGAAAGTTTAAATTCTTGTTGTTTTTTTTTAAATTCATATCTATTTCTTTTGGGATAATTTAACTTCCTTTTGCTTTTAGTTTCGTGAAATTCATTATCTTTAATGGATGGTATGAGTTGGTTTTAATTTTTCAGCGCATTTTGAAGCGCTGAAAAAGAAGCTAGAAGAAGATAAGTTCTTAAGTAGAGTTTCACATTTTTCGTTAGCTTCCTGCTGAGATTTTTCCATCTGTTTTATTTTGAGTTTTAGGTTGGAGACAGTAATAGTTAGAATTTGATTTTTATGTTTAAGATGATTCAGAATATCAGCTTGGATTGTGTTTTCTATTTCGTTTGATAATATCTTAAGTGTTTCGAAAACACTGGGCGGGCAGTCCAAACATGAACCATTTTCAACAGAATCAATAAATTTTTTTAAGAAGGGGAGAATTTGACGAAGAGTGCCTGAGTTGTGATTAGAGAAAAATTCTTTACAGGCTTCAGGAGTAATTATCGAATCACCGAAAATGGCACTTACCTCCTCTGGTTTCAGCAGTCCAGCAACTGTCGATTTGAGTTCCTAGTAGCTTGGCATGGTAATCCACATCAATGAATCCAAGATAGCGAATTTTTATGAGTTAAAAATAAGCCTAATAACGCCCAATGTTCAAAGGCGCTTAGCGCCCACTAGCACGCTACACCACCAAAGGTGGTTAGCATATGAAAGTTCATGATAAAAAACAGTCCAAATTTCTCTAAAACTTGTATCACGGAAAGTTACAAGAAGATGCAAGAAAAAACTTGCATGAAAAAGTCCTTATGAGAGTCAATGGGAATAGATTGTAGTTGGCTTACAACGTGTAAATTGGCCGGGCCGGCTGCCGTCGGACTCTGCCGGTCGAAAGGGTCAGGAATACCGTCGAGGTTGAAGTTATAGATAAGAGCAGCGGAAACAACCACACTGTGTGGAGTCAGGGGAAAGAATGAGATTGGGATGAGATTAAAACTGTCAAGAGACTTGATCTTTAATTCTTAGTTTTGAGTTTTCAAACTCAAAAGGTAGGAATGTCGCTTCCGCGAGAAGCTGCAAACTACTCAATTTGTTAAAACGAATTTTTGTAAATACGTCGACGCGCTGTATTTGTAGTTGGAATTTATATAGACCAGCAAATAAAGTTTATTGCAATTTGTTTCTTAGTGAGAATAATTCTTTTTTTTTGAAGTTACTTTATTTGCCTAAATACCATAAATCATATTTTACGGGTCAAAGAACCTGAGCATCAAGTATTTAAAGGAAGTTTAAATTAATAAATTGTTCTAATAAGTGACGATGCAAATGCAATAATAATAATAAAAAAAGCGAATGTAACAGCAAATAATGTAACTGCAAAGTTTTTTTTTCTTGTTACTGAATTAATCCATTATGGTCATATACAGTATTTGTTCAGTAATCATTTGCAATAAATTCATAATTGCGCAATTTATGTTTGGAACTGTGAATGAAAGACTGTGATGCAATGGAAAAACAAAAACAATAGGATGCAATGTAATGGTAGTGTTTAGTGGCGCAAGAGCCAGATGTGGCTATGTCAAACCAAACAAGGTGAAATTGTGATGGGTAAAAATAGATTGACCAGAATAAGATGGTTGAAAATAGAGGATTGCTAGGGGTATCCCGGCGGTGCGTCACCTGTGTTCATCAATGATAATAAAATTCAAGTGAAATAAAAAGATCACTTGATTGTCTTAGGATCGTGATGTCCATACTTGCCTAAAAAGTTCAAGTTCTTGAAGAGATAAAAAAAAAAAAAAAAAATTAACAAGTGTTGCAGTAGACAGAAAAACACACAGGGATTATAGGTGTTTTATTTTTCTGTGATTGTCATCTTATAACATCAGTAACTCAGCATAGAGATGGTTATATTTTTAACGAATCTAGAAAGTATTTCCATAGGATTCAATTCAGTTTTCTTTATGGAAAATGTATAATAATTCTGAAGAGGTTGTGAGAAGTTGAGATTAAAATGCATAAATATTAACTTATCTATATAATCTTAACTTATCTATATAATTAACTTATCTATAAATATCTTGCTAATATATTTATATAGTAAAAATTTAAAAATATAATGTATACTTATAATTTCATTCATGACAGAAAGAACCTTTATTACAAATATAAGGTTTAATTACGATAATTTTTGCTTATTCAAAAGTTCAAATGTTGTTGACCTCAAAAGATGGAAATATATTTTCAATTTTTTTGCTACAAATATTTATTTATTTGTTGTTCATTCTTTTTTATATGCCAATATACTCTCAAAGAGAAAATTATAGTTCATTGAAGCAATGTTTTTGTGTTTTGTTTCTTTCATATGAAGACAATGAATATTTTTTAACAGTTAGAAATTTCCTCTCATGATTTTCTACAAAACGTTACATTATAAATTGAAATATGAACGCAATATATTGTACACAATGTAAATTATTTGGAATTCAGTTTAAGTAAAAATATTTAATTAATAATTATTCCAGTGGTTCTAATACTTAAATTTTGTGAGATACGTAACTCCCTTTGAAAAAATATTAGAAAATAAAGTTAATTTTAAAAAATAACTTTTGTTGGAATAAACAAATTAGTTCTGTAAATCATAACGACTAAATTAAAATTTCACATTTCATGCTTCATGAATGAGTGAGTGAATGTAAAGTTTATTGGCGCAAGAGCCAGATATGGCTATGCTGTGCCAAACAAGATTAAACTGTGGTCTAGACGTGAAGTTGAAAAAAAGGTAAAAATGGTTGACAAGAAAGAGGGTCGAAAATAGAGAAGGATCGCTAGGGTATCCCGGGAGTGCGTCACCCGTGTTTACCAAAGACAGTAAACCCCATGGGAAAGAAAAAGATCATTGGGGAACCTCGGGTTCATGATGCCCGTACTTACCTGAAGAAGGCATGCTTCATGAAATAGTAATTTGTATTTTTTAAGGGAAAAAAAAATGTTTAACTTTTTATTGATTTCAGAGAAGTTCAATATTAATTTAATTTATATATAGAGATTCTCTTTTCTCTCCTTTCTGAATCAAAACTTATTTATTAAACATCTTTTCAATAACACAAATAAATTTTTATGAACACACACAAAATATTCCCAAAACACGGTGTTTATTAGTGGTTAGCTCGTAAGTTTCGTGTACGCCTCTGTGAATCATAAAGCTTTCTCCATTATTTACCATTTGTCACAATTTACAAGTTGCTACAATTTCATTTTAGAAAGTAACTAAATGTTCACCAAAATTAAGCATTCCTTGCCAAGAGTACGTTCTACAGAAAAAATATCCCGGTGCCATCTATTACAGATAGTCCAAAGTATGTCAATAATTAATAAAAATTCATTTGAAACCTAAAGAAATTGATTAATAATGTCATAAAACTATATACTGGCTACGCTATTCAATAGAGAGAAATGTATACTTCTAACTTATTCAATTCTACTTGAATCAATAAATTTTTTCTTGTAGAGAATGTGTTCCAACATTTCGTCACCTATACTTGAACATAGAAAATTGAATATCCATTTTACATAGAGGCAAAAAATTGAATAGTTTTTTAAAAAAATCAAAATTCTAAGAACCTGAATTCATAAATAATTATATTTGTTATATCCATAGTAATTTATTGAATATCCATAGTATTGAAGCATTTCTTCTACCGGAAAATGTGTTCGAACTTAGAGCCCTATTCTTTAACATTGGCCGAAAACAGTTTTAATGACTAACAACAAAACCATGGATAATCCAAGAAAATTAGAATAATGGTATACAATAAAATCAGCTGTGCAGCCAGAAGGATTGTTATGTACTGCTTTCTTGAAATCTAGATGTTCTTCAAAATTTGAAGAAAAATTATTGCATAGTTTTTTTTTGGTCCACTTGTCTCTGTACAGTCATAAATTTTTTTTTCTAGAATACAAATTAAATTTTAGAAATCACAAAAATTGACAATATGAGCAACTATTTATAGTTGTACACCAAAAACACAGACCTTGGTTAACAATTCCACATAACATTGTTCAAGAATTGGGGAAAACCTTCATACATATATACAATACAATATTTTAGAATACAGTTTTATTCTAGCTGATTTGAGAATTAGAAAAGTTCCAGTCTAAAGTTTTAAAGAGTAAAAGTGACAATCTCCATACAATGTTTTGTATGGAGATTTATTTGATCTGTTGGTCAAAATAAACGTTTTTAAGTACACAAGTTATCTCTAGGAAATTTTTATCTGAACCATTGGAATTATATTTTTTAAATGTGAAAAGCCTTGCAAAAAAAATTCAAGTGAGCCAATATAAAGATTCCTCTGCTAAAAGTAAGCTATCTAAAAATAACACAATTTTATGCACAAAGTATAACATAAGATAATTCTGAAGGAAGTTCAGAGGATCAGATACTTTGTCCAAAAAAAAAAAATCACTCTTGTTTAATGATGCTTAATATGATGTGAAAGAACATATTTAATACATATTAATATGCAATACTTGTAATGAAACTTTCTAAACCAATATACATTTCTTCTAATTATTAAAAAAGAATATTTTTCTCATTTTTGGTTTGGTTGGTTTTATTAACATCACACCAGGGCTATCGAAGACAGACCTCGTAAATTTGAACCTTGGTCAAGTGACGAGGACGACACCTGAGCTAGCATCCCCTCTCCTAACTTCCACACACTGCTAACGATTAGACTTTGAGCCACAACAGATTTAAAGTGCATCAAATCCCACCGTGAGTCATTAGTGACATCATAGGCTGGAACCCACAACTCGACAAAAACTGCTGACCAAACCAATGACCACTAGGCTACTGCGACTTCCCATTTTTGGAGCCTTTCTTGTACCAGTTCTTTGTTTCATATAGTATGGCAATATTTAGGAAGGAAACAACTTAATTACAGGGGAGTTAAAACCAATTCATGCAGAAGTAATATAGGGAATTAATAGAGTACAGGGTAATACAGACAACTGAGTGCTCGCTTTCTTACAAATAAAAGAATAAATAAGATGCACAAGCACACATAATTATCAATTTCTAATAAGCCCATGATGAAAATTTTATTCTTATAAATACATTTTTTGAATTTTTAAGCATAGTGTGTATTGTACACATAAATAAACTAAAATTTAAGAGAAATGTATTTCATGTACATTGAAAAGAAATTGAATTTTTTTCATACTTATTATTATTTTTTAAAATTACTTATTCCCTTGCCTTGCATGCATACTTGTATTCATCACAAGTATGTTTTTACAGCATTAAATATATATCCAATATATATATTTACAAACATTTTCTGGAATTGAAAATCACAACATATTGTGATGCAATATTTTTAAAGGAAAAAAGAAAATTAAGTAAAGATAGATTTTCTTAACTGTATAATCATGTCAGGATTTAAAGTTTAAATTCGCTTGGAGAAAAAACTCAATTACATACTTGATACAAAATTGGGTACCCGATGATTAATCGCCAAGCGACTAAGAAATATCGCCAAGTAGATTATATTAAAAGATAGGATTCACTAGTTTGGCGATGACTTGGCGTAATCATAATTTGACGAGCCCCGCTATAATAGACAAGTACCCAAAATTGTTATGATACATGGATATCATCCAATAGGGGTATACAGCTTTTCTCAAAAACATTCAAACTGTTAATAAATTACCTACCAAACAGTTTTTTACATATTTGACTCTCATTCATTTTTCACTATTACTCAAAATTATTCTCAACCAATTAACATAATTTTTTAAAGTAACTTGAAGATGAAAAATTTACATAATTGTAATAACTTAATAATATTTGATGATTTTCATTATGCTTTATTATGAACAATTTAGCGCAAAATATTACTTTAAAAGACAACAGCATGATGTATACTACCACAAATACAATATTTGGCAAGCTACCTCCTGATGCTCAAAATTTAAATTTACTTTTTCAACTTAATATTAGTTACATTTTTAAGAAATACTGCTTGGAAAATGTTTTGGAATATATATATATAAATCAACAATTAAAATAATTTTGATGTACACTCATTTAATCTCATTAAGCTGCAATATTATTTCATTTAACATAATTTAAAGTAAATTCATGCATAATAGGAAAGTATCAGTCTTAAATAGTACTTTAAGATTCTACGACATTCAAGATTTCTAATAATGATGACATTGGCAGAATATTTAGTGTGAAGGATATAGATATATCTCAAATAATATAGTTAATATTATATTGGCAATTGAAATACAATTAATATTACAATGCCTATTATTATTATTAAAAATTAGCAATATAATTAAAACTATACTGCCAAAGACCCTAAAGTAATCATTATATAATTATTAATATAATAAGTAATCTCATTATATAATTACTAACAATTACAATCTTGGTAAGGGCATGATAATCCATTTAAATAATTTTCTGGATACACCAACTGACAAGAATACTGTTGAAATGATGGGAATATTTTAATTGAAACCAAACAGTACATTTCCTTAAAAAAATTCAAATACTTTTGATCCTTGAAAAAGATATATGACAAAATTTCTCGACAATCATCTTTTGCGATTCTTCCTTGAACTTTTAAAATGAGAAATAGACCTTGAGCATTTCTTTTCTGTTATATGTACCGGACTGGAATGTTCATACACTTCTCCAGTGAAGGCCTGAAAATAAAAAAAATCATCAAATTAATTTTCAATTTACAAGAAAAATATTTTTACTATAATTTAGTGTTTTAAATGACAAAAATATTCAAAAACATATCTGCTGCTGATATTCTTTCCTGCACTACAAATGATCTAAATTGGCACAGTGACCCTCTCCCCTGATTGAAATAAACACTCAACTATTGAGAAAAACGTCATCAGTCTATTTTGGACTCAAAACTTTGTTCAGAGAAGCTGGAACTTCATTCCAAGGAACTCGATTTAGTAATCTTAAAAAACTTTAGAAAATAACAGCCAGAGTTTTTTGATTTGTGAACAATGTTAGAAACAAGCAATTCTTACTGTGGATAAGATGCAGAATGCTGACTGCTTTTAGATCAAACCTGATCAGGCCAAATTCCCTTCTGCCTTAGGAAACAACCAACAACTTTAAAATACATCTGAAATAGAGTTTAGTGCCTTATTTGGATGAAGACAATTTTTTATAGATTACTAGGCAATTACTTGTAGCGGAATTAAGCCTAGGTGAAAAGCATTCAGTCATCCTTCCTCAAATGAATCGTTAGAGAATACCTCAAGAGAGGATATCCCCCCCACACACTTTTCATATTGTAGGAATTGATTTTAATGGTGCAATATTCATAAAAGATCGGCAAGAGACTCATAAATCTCAGGTGTGTATGCTGTGCATTTGGAACTAGTATTCAACACGTCCACAAACTTACTTAACTTTCTGAAAAACAGGTTATATTGCACTGTCGTGAGCCTGACAAGGATAGTGTACTTCACATAACTTGAATTTGTTTCAAGGTGGAGAACATTTTAACGTAGTTAAGAGTAAGCACATCACAAGGCTTCCAACAAGTTTGTGCAAAATATTGTACGCTCAATTCTCAAAAATAATAATAACACATTCATGGTTATTAACCGGGATACCTGAAGAAAGGTTTCATGACTATGAGGAAAATAAACAACTTCCAATTTGTTTACTGCGTCATAAAATATTATCCTGTGAAGGAAAGTCGATTTTAAGAACATTAACTTGTTACAAAAGCATCAAACTTTAAAGATTTGCCCACTGAACATTTTTAAGAAATATATAAAAATTTTCTAAATCATCCAACAAGATATATTTAACTACAAATTTTCAATCCCCCCCCCCCCCCTTAAGAGTATGAGTTCCTTGCAATTACACTAAATTATAAAGTTATTGCAGAACTGATGAGCTATGAGAAAATTTTTATTACAAATATACAAAAGTGGGTAGTAGACATAAAATGGTTTACTACCACTGCTTTAGGTGTTTATATAGGGAAATAATTTGATATAAAAACCAACGTTTTTATATGGTGGCAAAGTTTATTAGAGAAAATTATTGAAATATTAGTTAAAACTGTTAGTTATTTTTAACTTTAAAATTTACTTAAAAAGAGACATTTGTGAGAGTATTAAAAAATTCATAACACTCATAAAATCAAAACATGCATTTGAAAGTTTGTAAGTCATTCTATTAAAAAAAGAATGGGAACCAGAATTCAGAAAAAAATATTGTGATAAGACATGGTGCCAAATATTGGAAACTTTCTTTCTTGCGAATGATTACTGACTAAAAGTCAGCAACCCTTACTATCTCGGTGATAGTACAGGGGAGATAGTATCTCCCTTTTGTGAGTACAAAAGGTTTACGATACCTCATGCGTGGGGAGTGCCCGGTGCTCCCAGAGGGGGAAAGAATTTCTTTCCTCAATCCTAAAAGCACCAAGAGGAAAGAATATTTTGACTTATTAAAATTATTGAAATATTAGTTAAAACTTGTCGCAAACGTCTAAATATTGCATTGTTAGGCGAGTACGAACGATTCCCAAAATTTCAAAGCTCTAGCTTGATGGGAAGTTGGTTAAATTAACGATCGAAAATTTGATGACACACACACACCAAGTGAAATTCAGAAAAACGTTGTAAAAATAGTTAACAAAACTTATAAAAATCTTACAGTATTCATATGTTCATCTTTGTTGTTTTCAGGTAGAAAGTAAGGTTCCTCATTTTCAGGGGTGGGGGAATGTTTGACTTTAAGAATGGACTTGGGTGGTGAAGATGGAAAGAAGCTTCCAAATTGTTTATAGATGTCTGAAGGACTTTTGATCAATGGTTGCTTCTCTGTTTCAAAGGGATTCTGGAAAAGAAAACATAAGGGTTCAATAAAAATGGTACATCAAAAATTCATAACATTTATATAGATAATAACTTTCGATCAGCTCATTTTTCAAGGCTAGTACTTCCCATCAAAGTTTTTTAAAAATTTGCTTTGGATACCTTAACAGACATCTCAGAACATATTCAAAAGTAATATCAGCCCTGAAAACAAAGAGCATGGGATAAATCTTAAAATCTTTTAAAAGATGACATTGGTAAAAAAAAAATTGTATAAGTGAATCTAATAAAAATGGTATTTAACAGATATAAAATTATCAAAACTATTTAACTCAAAACTTTTAGGTAGTAATTTATTAATATGTCGTTTTTATATGATCTCACTAAAGCTGTATAAACATATAAGCATACTATTCGAATATTTTATTGCATATTATAATTATCATAAGGAACAGTCATTTTTCCGTTATACTTGAAAGGCACTATAACATTAAAGGTTGTACCCAGAGAGTATCTATTTCGAAAAAAATGAGGTTAGAGGGCTCCACCATTACGTATCGGACCACTCTCTGATTTATTTACAGAATTAACTACTACTGAATGGGAAAATAAACAATTAGATTTAAGTAGCCAGACAATGATAGACTGGAACATTACACAGGAGAAGTATGCATACACAGCCTTTTCTCAAAGTTGAAGAAAATAAAATTGATGAAAGAGTATTTATGAAACAAAATAAAAACCTAGCAGGAAGAATACTCCCTGAGCAATGGATGATTGGAGGAACAACAGAAAGAACAACAAGTATTTCCTTATAAGAGATTCTGATAGAAAGGCAACTAGTTTTCTCCAAACAATGAAAGAAAAGATCAAAGAAAGATCATCATTTTTTCAGACAATTAAGAAGCTTATAAAACTAAAGAATTAAGAGGTGAGAAATTCGAACATTTCTAAATCAACCATCACTGTAGCTTTGTCAATCCAAAGACCGGTGTGAACACATAAAAAGGTGAAAGACTGTGCATCAGCCAAATGGCAGAGTAAAAAAACATTGGAACCATGTGCCACCACTAATATTTATATAAAGAAAAATTCATGTTGCATAGGATTCACATTTGTTACTATCTTAAATAGAATTCAGGATTTTTGGCCAGCAAAACGACTGATGCAAGTTCGACTGGATTTGTCAACTTTCATGGTCAACAGGCTACAAATATCATAATTTTTCTTTACCTGGCACTTGACTGGGGGTGACTTTTTAATTTTGCTATGTTTGAATGTGATCTTCTTCATATTTTGTTTTGACAAGTCTTGCCAGCGGACATGCTTTCCATTAGATAGCTCCTCCCACTGCCCTTCAGGACGAGGACTCCCTTCCTCCGTCTCACTCTCAAATGATGCTTTTCTGTAGAGAAAGATGCAGAATTATTTATTTTTAAGCAGAACAGATATATGGCACAAAAAAAAAAAAATTAAATGACCAAATGCAAAAAAACTTGTCTTTTTATAAAATATTTACAATTTTTCCTAATGTGCACCAAAGTAGCTGCTGTGGACAATAGGAATTAGTGGAAAACTTTCTTTTTACTTATGCAATGCAAGAACAAGAGCTCTAGAAGAGAACTCTTGGAGAATGCAGATATATTCTTCAAGAATAAATGAGAGAAACGATGCAAAAAGCTTGTAAATTGTAATTATCTCAAATATATATTTTCATTCTTTTTAATAAGTCATTTCACTTAATTGGATTTATTCTGAATAACAAAAGTGCTGATAGTGTTCCCTTTTTGGAATATAAAAATATGCATCAGAAAAAGAGAGAAAGAAAATCTTTAGTAGAACTGATTCTTGAATCTAAGATCAAGCATACATTTCTGCAACCACTCTACCATGATTTGGCTGAAGGTCTGGAGTGAGAATAATAATTATAAATTTATTGAAAATTGTAGATGAAAATCCAATACATCTATAATGTTAACAATTAAAAGATATCACATCAAAATTCTCCGTCAAAATAAGGTATAACTTTATAATTATTATATATAGCCTATTATTTAAGAAAATAAACTTATTCTAATAATTATAATTTAAATACCGATATGCATTTGAATTTATCCTGAGCTTTAAGGATTTAGAACGAAGTTCTTCACAGTGCTGTGATGTGTCATCTGAGCAGTCAAATGTGCTTCCATCAGATTTAGCTTCAGATTCTTCTTCAGTCAATTCTAAATTCTCTAAACGATTTAGATATTCATCACCTGAGGTACTTTCTCCTGAATTCTTTCGTTCTCGGGTAAGCTGTTGTCGATATGCCTTCATGTTTTTAGCATGCTGCTCTGAAATATCAGTAAAAAAAAAGTTAACTAGTTACAGAAAAATAAATTTTAAATGTTAGAAAGATATATCAGGTGTAGTAATAAGTATTAAAGCAAGTTTCAGAGAAATGAATATGTAATTGAGAGCAAAGAATATACATTCATTCATCAAAATATTCTCCATCATTATCTGACACCTTCTACCTTCAGTAAGGCAGTTGACTGATGCCAACAATGTAGAATGATTTATCTTTTGAAACCACAAAGTCATCAATACAATTTCGTACTTTGACCACGACCGGAAGCGTACAGAATACCAGGCATTGTGCATCGGTCAAAATAAATGGTAGTACGAGGGGGCTATGTCACGGCCACATGTCAGGTTTACCAGAATTTCCCAGCTAAGCATTACTAGCATGTCCTTGACTGGTTTTGCAGCATGGGGCATTATTTTGTGTTTTGGATTTACATTTTTCACCTCTTGCTATGGTTTTCCACATGGGAGATTTTTTATTTTGCCTGCTTAGCAGAATTTCGCACTTCAAGATATGCTCATCCTTGTTCTCAATGCATGTTGGCACCTATCTCCGTCTTCTGAATCTTTTTTTGTAAAACTTCTAATTGGTAGGAAAGTTCTTCCATCTTCATTGAGTAATGTTTGCAAATCCTTATGCCTACTCTTCACTAGAACGCAGCTATGTTCTTGATCGTTATCAAGTCCACCATCTTCAAAGCGTCGTAACCAAAATTCACACATGCTTTTTGATATAATTTCTATCCTGACTGATTTACATGCAACACTTTATCTTTGGTGATAGTCATAAGAAATGCAGCCACAAATAAATGACTTATCATACAACATGTTTCACAGTACATATTTTGAATTCTCTCTGAATTTATTTCCTCTAAAAGCTATTTATTACTCTGAAACAGCTATCTTGCAGCAGTTCGCCAACAGGCAGATTAGTCAACGATTGTGGAGACCACCAAACAGGTTCTGCGGGCGCTCCTCGCCAAAGGCAGCAACCCTGGAGCTCGCTCTACTTCACTTCCAAGAAGTGATTCATTCTCTCTCTTTCGACTTGCGCACTAACTTGATGCTCGCTTGGAGCTCGTTGTACGAAGTACAATGTTGAGTAAATAAATAAATATTAAAATGTTTAGCATGTGCCACTGTTCTAACCAAATCCCGCAGCAGTGGTGACCCTGATTGTGAATTCCACCTTTAGATTAAAATGGATTAAAACTTTTCAACGATGTGCACGTGTCCGACAAACAAGGTAAGCTCTCATGATCTCTCTGTGTTTGGTTCAGAAATATTTATTTTAAATTAGCAATTTAACTATTTTTCTTAATTCATTATTATTAATTAATATTTCATACTTCGCGTTTCTATATTTCTCAAAAATGACTGAGAATAGTAATGCTCAACAACACGTGTCACGTGTCGCTGCTAAACTTCCACCGCTGTGGAAGCAGAATATAAAGCTTTGGTTTCTCCAAGCAGAAGCAAATTTTGAGCTTTCTGGCATTACTAATGATGTCACTAAATACAATAATGTTATTGCTGCAATTGACTCTGAAATTCTGTCGGTGGTTTCCGATTTACTGTTTGACCCAATACACGCGGATCGGTACACCACACTAAAAAACCGATTAATTCAAGAATTTTCAGATTCGGAAAATCAACAGATAAGAAAATTGCTTTCTGAACTACAATTGGGTGACGATAAGCCGTCTCACCTCCTACGAAAAATGAAAGAATTAGCAGGCACTGCGATAAACGATGATTTTTTAAGAAACTTGTGGCTTCAACGACTCCCTGCCGAAATCCAAACAATCCTTTCCGTAAGTTCCGAAAAATTAGAAAACCTAGCGAAATTGGCGGATAAGATTGCTGAAGTTCGCGCTTCCCCGTTTACTCAAAATGCATATGCCGTTTCGGGTCGCTCCGAGCAATCGTCCGATTCTCCTCACTCCCCTTTGAATGAAATGGTTGCACTTCGAGGTGAAATCGCCGCTCTCAGCAAGCAAGTAGAACGATTGTCTAGAGACCGATCAAGGAATCGCTCTCGCACGAGGTACGGTAAATCACCTTACAGGAGCAAGACTCCCTCGCGGAGGGAGAATTACCATCATAACGATGAATTTTGTTATTATAACAACCGGTTTGGCTCAAAAGCTAAAAAATGCCGGGAGCCCTGTACTTTTGCCAAGGCTTCAGAAAACTAAACAATGCTATCGACGCCAATATTTCAGCGGCAGACGTTTCGATAGCACCACAATCTGGCCGGCTCGAAAAACCAATATAAAATTCCTCATAGATTCAGGATCTGATGTATCATGTTTACCAGTTTCTAAAACGAACAGAAAATTAGTCCCAGAACCCATACAACTAACAGCAGCTAACAACACAAAAATATATACATATGGATCTAAATTATTAGATGTCGATCTTGGCTTGCGAAGAAGTTTTAAGTGGCAATTTATTTTAGCATCCGTTCCTTTCGCAATTATAGGCGCAGATTTTTTAAAGCATTTTGACCTAATTATCGACTTAAAACGACAAAGGCTTATCGATACAATTACCAAACTAAATCGCTATGGTAAAATTCCCGCTGGTCTTAATACTGCGTCGATAAAGTTAAGCTCCGGAAATACAGTTTATCACAAAATTTTAGCGGAATTCCCTGACCTAACAGCACTTACTTCTAAAATTAAAAAAGCGCCACATAATACGATGCATTACATCGAAACTACTGGACCACCTGTCCACAGCAGGCCTAGACGTTTAAACCCAAAATTGTACAATATTGTAAAACAGGAATTTCAATTTATGATGGAGCAGGGTATTTGTAGGCCTTCCAAGTCACCCTGGTCATCTCCACTTCATGTAGTCCCAAAAACCTCAGGTAGCATTCGACCAGTAGGAGATTATCGTAAATTAAATGCATGTACAACCCCTGATAGGTACCCGATACCCCATATACAAGATTTTTCTAACGCACTTTACGGTTGTAAAATTTTTTCAAAGATTGATATTGTACGCGCATACTTCCATATCCCCGTCCACCCGGATCATATTCAAAAGACAGCCGTATGTACGCCATTTGGCTTATTCGAGTTTCCGTACTTAAATTTTGGCCTCTGTGGGGCAGCCCAAACGTTTCAGAGGTTCATGAATGAAATCTTAGGTGAACTCAAATTTTGTTTTGTCTATTTGGATGATATTCTGATTTTCAGTAAAAACGAGGCTGAACATAAGACTCACGTTCGTGCGGTATTCCAAAAACTCCAACATTACGGGTTAACAATTAACACTTCTAAATGCGTTTTCGGAGTATCAGAAATTTCCTTTTTAGGACATCTCGTAACGCAGCAAGGAACAAAACCATTGCCTGATAAAGTTGAACCAATATTAAATTATCCAAAGCCTAAAACAATAAAAGAACTTCAACGATTTCTTGGAATTTTGAATTTTTTTCGCCGATTTTTACCTAACGTAGCCCAACACCAGATCGCTCTAAGTGAATTTTTAAAGGGCACTAGAAAAAACGACAATAGAGTAATCGAATGGACTACCAAAGCCGAACAGGATTTTTGCACTTGCAAAAAATTAATTGCAGATGCGACTCTTTTGGCACATCCGAAACCAGATGCAGAATTGATACTGCACGTAGATGCATCCGACTTTGCAATCGGAGGTGCATTGTTCCAAATAATCGATAACGAACCCCAACCTCTCGCGTTTTTCTCTAGGAAATTATCCCAAACGGAAAAAAATTATAGTGCTTATGATCGCGAACTGCTAGCTTCATATGCTTCCATTAAACATTTTTTTCACATGCTTGAAGCTAGGGATTTCAAATTATTTACCGATCATAAACCATTAACTCACGCCTTTAAACAACGTTTAGATAAATGCTCACCGCGACAAGCCAGACAGCTAGATTTCATATCCCAATTTACGACAAATATTTGCGATCTCCCAGGAAACGAAAACGTAACAGCGGATAGCCTTTCCAGAATAGCTTCTATCGAAATGCCCAACCCTATCAACTATGATGAGATTGCAAAATCGCAAGAATCGGATTTAGAGCTTCAAAATTTAATTAATAACCCTCAAGGATTACAGTTAAAGAAAATAGTTATGCCAAATTCTGACATCCCTTTATTTTGCGACTTATCTACAGGAACTGCTAGACCTTATATCCCAAAGGATTACCGCCAGCGGATTTTCAGTCAATTGCACAATATGTCTCACCCCGGTATTCGAGCTACTACAAAATTAATTCGCTCACGATTCGTGTGGCCATCAATAAGTAAAGATTGCTCTGCTTGGTCTAAATATTGTATACCGTGCCAAAAGGCAAAAGTAAGTAGGCATACCAAAACTCCATTAGGCTCTTTTCCTGACCAAACACGGAGATTTGACCATGTGCACCTTGATATCATCGGACCTTTCCCACCGTCAGCTGGAAATTACTATTGTCTTACGATGATAGACCGTTATACAAGGTGGCCGGAAGCCATCCTGATACCAGATATAACTGCGGAAACAGTGGCAAGAACTTTCTACAACCATTGGATAACACGTTTCGGTTGTCCTTCACGCATAACAACCGATCAAGGCCGCCAATTTGATGGTTCTCTTTTTAAAGCACTATCCTGTCTACTAGGAATAAAGAAAATTAGAACGACGGCCTACCATCCTCAATCGAATGGCTTAATAGAAGAGTTCCACCGCCCTTTAAAAGCTTACAACACGGCGCAATGGGCATCCGCCTTACCAACAATTTTGCTTGGTTTTCGAACTGCTTTTCGAGACTCCATTCAAGCAACAACGGCTGAACTGGTGTACGGTACCACCCTCCGACTTCCAGGAGAATTTTTTCATCCTACGCCTTCCGACATTCAGCCAAAGCAACTAGTGGAGGATTTAAAAGAACATTTCTCTCATATCCGACCACGACCTACTTCGAATCATGGAACAAAAACAGTTTTCATCCATCCCGATCTGAAAACGTCAACACATGTTTTTGTCCGACATGATGTCGTAAAGAAACCCCTCCAAGCACCTTACGACGGACCCTTCAAAGTGTTGCGGAGAACGGAGAAAGTCTACGACGTGGACATTTCTGGTCGTAAATCCACCCTGTCATTGGACAGACTAAAACCAGCTTTCGTCGCAAATAATAGTGACTTTCCAGAAACAGACTTGCCTCCACCTAATCAAGACATTACAACCACGCGTTCTGGACGGATTGTTCGTTTTCCAGAACGTTTCGTATCTTAAAGATACTGCGGGGGGAGTGTGCAGCGGTTCGCCAACAGGCAGATTAGTCAACGATTGTGGAGACCACCAAACAGGTTCTGCGGGCGCTCCTCACCAAAGGCAGCAACCCTGGAGCTCGCTCTACTTCACTTCCAAGAAGTGATTCATTCTCTCTCTTTCGACTTGCGCACTAACTTGATGCTCGCTTGGAGCTCGTTGTACGAAGTTCAATGTTGTGTAAATAAATAAATATTAGAATGTTTAGCATGTGCCACTGTTCTAACCAAATCCCGCAGCAATCTATCTCTCATTATTTATTACTCCAAAATAACTTTTTTACTCGTACTCTTAATGAAGAAACTATAATTTACCAACAATAAATGCTGTTTTTATAATATGAAAGAAACTAAGTTACAATAATTCTAAAATGTATTTTGTCCCAACACAACAAAGGCTATGTTGCTATTTCTGAAACATTAACTGTATAAAACATAGATAATAATATGAATATATCATGAATCACAAAACCTATAAAGTAATTGTGCAATATTACTCAGAAGCTGCATTTAGAAAAATGTAAACAAAAATATTAGAGTTAAAATATTGTTCATCCTTCCACCTTGCAATATGAAATTCGGGATTGAGCATTGCAAAATAATAAAAAATTAACCACTGTTCTCACAAGTCCAATCGATAAGGATCTCTAACTGCCCTTCTGAATTTGGTTATTGTAGGTGATTTTAAGTATGGATTGTTTTATTTGTTGTTACAGGTACATCATCAAAAGGAGTTTGCTCTACGGAAATATTTTCGCACTATCAACTTCCACTGAATTTCGATGGAAGTTCTTCAGCAGTCGATAATTCCAAAGAATAAAGATTTTGTACAGCTCTTATGACTTCTCCACTTAGCACCTTAATTCTGGCTAGTCAACTTTCACTGTCAGTACCTGCAAATAATTCATGATTTTACCAAGAGGGCAATTTAATCTCTTTTATTCATCGCTTCCAATCAAGACAATGTCTCCATTTACAACTTTTTTATTTGCTTGTTGTTTTCAAAGTTTCCAGATATTCTTGGCCAAATCTTTTCTTGAAAGTCTGGTAAACATTTTGGATATAGCGCAATTTACGTTTATAAAAGTTACAACTGAAGTCATGTTTTACAACTGGCACTGAATGGTTTTGTATTTCCCGAAAAAAGTTTCCAGGTGTTAGGGAAGTGATACTTGAATCAGCTGATACAACTGTTAAAGGTCTATCACTTAAGATAGCTTCACAATTACACAAAACTTTAACCATTTCCTCATAATTAAGGTAGGCTCTCCTAAGAACTTTTCTTAATATTCTTTTCATAATTCTTATGAGACGTTCCCACCAGCCACCCCACCATGGAGCACATGGGGGAATGAACTTCCAAATAATAATATATTCATCAGCTCTTTTATTTGAAATTTAATTGAAATTGATTAAAGCAAGTACATTGTTCCGTTTGGAATATTGAAATCAGAAGAATATAAAATACTTGCTGTTTATGTTGTCATTTACGAAATGATTGATCTCTTCTTTCGCATAAACACAAACGTTTATTCACCACAAGGCGACTCTTTAAAGCAAAAATGGCGCAAAATTACTCACTAATTTCTCAAAAAAAAAACATAAAAAATATCACTCAAAAGCCACTTTCTGTGTACATCAGTAAGAATAAGAACAAAACTCAACTGTTGCCATTCGCAACTACAAAACTATTAAAAACAAAGATACTAATCAGGTAGAGTGTCAATTCGACATCCTCCCACCTAAGTTAATTTTTACCTTAAAATTTAACTTACAACTAATTATAGTAACTATTATAATACTAAGATTGTATCAGGAGTTCATGAGTTCACAAGTCCAGTTTAAGAGGTATTTTAACAATACGACCACTTCTAGTCTCCCTTTTCTCCTTAGAAGGTTCAAATTTGCTGCTGGTTGCTCACTTAATTTTGTAATTGGCAATTTTTCTCTAATTAGAACTGTCTCTGCTGCTGAGACTTCTAAAGGATATAGATGTTGTATCGGTCAGAGCAATTCACCTCTTGCAGTTTTCAGTCTTACAAGTCTTGTAACACCATCTTTCCCTGGCATTACCTCTATTATTTTACCAAGTGGCCAACTAATGTGTTTCGTATTGTCGCTTCCAATTAAGACAACATCACCAACTACTACTGCAGTAGCTTTTTTACATTCTGGTCTCTGAAGTAGAGCTCCCAAGTATTCTGGCCGAAATCTTCTTAAGGCTTTCTGTAAATTTTGCCGATATATGACACGTTGATTAAGACTCTGATGATCAACTCTATCACAATATTATACCCAAGATTTCTTATTATCTCAGAAAAAGTGGCCCAGCCAGATCTCAAATACGGCAGCTTCTCGTATACGCTCCTCTGGAAGAGATGCAGTGAGAGCATTAAGCTTCTTTGCAGAATGTCTCTTACAGACCACACATTTGGATAAGATGGATCTCACTGACTTTCTACCATGCAGAATCCAGAATCGCTCTCTCAAACTGTTGAGCAACATTTGAGTACCAGCATGAGAGTTTTTCACGTGGTAGTATATCACTAAATGATTTACAAGTTCATTTTTTGATGGTAAAATTACAGGCATTTTAAAATCCTCACTATCTGGTAGATATAAAATCTTTGTTTTCAACCGGATGATGACGTTTTTATCTTTGAAGGCTCTCAGAGTTTTCAACTTTTCATCTTCATTAACGAAGTTTTCCTTCTGTATCATTCTAGCAACTGCATACTCTGCTACAGAAATTTCTTCGGAATTCCACATTTTCGAGAATTTCTAAGAACACGACTGTTATTAATAAATCGAAGTTTCCAGGCAACGATTCTTACCGTCTTGCTTTAACTCGAAAACTTGTAAATGAAGGAATTGTCAATTTTTTGAAGGCTCACCATAGATGATACTATTTCCTTCCTCTTTTCCTTCAGCACTTCTTCATTTGCGGAAAATTCAGATCTAGACCATTTATTAGATGGGTAATAGAGCCAAGGAGGACCATGTCACCACTCTGTCTCCAACAGTTGTCGAGCGGAACAACCTCTGGAGGGTAGATCTGCCGGATTCATAGATCCACGTACATAATGCCAATTTTCGGGTTTGCTTATTAGTCTAATTTCTCATACCCTGTTATATACAAATGGGTCCAGTTTCGCTACTTTTTATCCAACACAAGAGGGTACTGGAGTCGGTCCAAAAGAAAATTGGAATATTTCCTAATTTCAAATCTTCTATAACTCTTTGTACCAGTCTGGTACCAATGGAGCACGCTAGCAGTTCTAGCCGAGGAACTGTAATAACCTTCAGCGGAGCTACCTTGCTCTGTGCTTGAACCAATTGGTATGAAATCAAGTTTTTACTTTCACTTCTTAAATATATGCAAGTAGTATAAGCTGTTTGGCTTGCGTCGCAAAAAACGTGTATACTTAAAACTTCCAGGATTATCAGAATCTTTTATCAGACATCTAAGGATAGCAATTTCTTTAGGGAGACTCAACTAACTTCTCCACCTTTTGAACTTCTTCGAAATTTCTGGTGGTAATTCCAAATTGTTTACATTTGCCACAGTTTTTGTAACAATAGCTTCGGGTGACTCCAAACTTGTTCAGTCGAAACCTCATTAATACAGTAGGAATTAATTCAACTATATTTATTCCCTTCTCCAGGCAGTCATTCAAACTCGGGGAGGCTTTCACCTTCGCTGATGCATCGAACACAGGTCCGACAGGCTATTTTCTTTCCCAACATGTCTGTTGGGTAAATAATGAGCCAGTAATTGAATCTCATTCTTAGGAACTTCTTCAATTATTCCTTCTCTTGCCCATTCTTCAAATACTTGATTATAATCATCATACAAATTTTCTTCTTTTAACTTTCGTGCTGTACTGTCCAGTCTCTTTAAAGCTAAGTTAAAATTGTCAGGCAGTGGAGGAAGATCTTCAAGCCATGGTAAATGTACCACAAAACGATTGTCTTTGTCGATGTGAACTGTCTCAATAAAATGTTCTCTGGTGGATATATGCAGGTCTTCTTTAGTTTTCTTTTCCGATGGATCAGTAATTCTAAGGGTATCAAGAGTCCACAATTCTGTTACTGTTCTAGCAGTTGAAAGCATTGAATTAGCAACTGAGATTTAATTTTCTTCTGAAGAAACCCGGGATATTCGTCCCATAATGGTCCACCCTAATCGTGTTTCAATTGCTGTTAAACCACAAGGTAAAGATTTATAACCACCAGTAAAGATCTTTCCAACCACATCAGCTCCTATTAGAATATCGATAGGACCGTTATAATCATCGTTCACATGAATACTATAATCAGTAAGTTCCTTTAAATGGATCACAGGGATTGCCGGTGGAACACTTTCCCAGATAATATGTTGACTCAGTACATTGAAATGACAGTTATAAGATCCATCACAACTTATCAAATACAATGTAAACACATCATGCTTGCAGACCACTGTATTCTCCCCACCAAACAGAGAATGTTGAAGATATTCCCAGCTTTCACTTTTATACTTCATCTCTTTAGCTGTATTTTTTAAAATATAACAGCGCTGTGAAGCAGTGTCTATGATGGCTCTTGCCTTTCGTTTTCTACCATTACCTCTGATTAAAATTGTTATAGTAGCATAACACAGAGAGTTTTGGACACATTTGCAAGTGCTTGATCTCCATTTGGAAGACTAACTATTTCTGCAGCTTCTCTTTCGATAGGTAAAACTGTTTGCTGTTTAATGTTGCGACAGAGTAAAATACGATATCTTTTATTACAACCAAAACAAGTTACTTTTGAATAACATTTACGAACTTGGTGACTGGATTTTAATCACAGAAAACAGCATCCTGATTTCTCAACAAGATTTTCTATATCTTTCATTGGCATTTTTCGTACCTTTAAACAGTCAGCGGAATTATGGAAATTGTGGCAAAATATGCACTGCCTCTGTTCCTCCTCCGACGTTAATAGATCAGCTGCACTAGCTATTTGACGAGTGTCCCCATATTTGTGTTTATTACTTCCAGCCTTTTTCTCCTTGAACGATTTATAATTAGGCTTGGCATCAAACCCAAAGTTTTGTGAGGCTAAAACTATACGTTCCTCTGCCTGTACTTCATCTTGAAGAAAATCAAGAATAGAATCAAGCTCTGTTTTTGTAGTAATTTTACTATTTTGATTTTCCTCATCATGTGATCTATAACTTGTAGATCTGTACTGTTCCCATGCTAGAAGTGTTTTAACTGTAACAACCGCCAACGGTCTATATAGCATTCAGAATTATCGATCTCTTTATCTATTAAAGCATCTGCAACATTTTCAGAAAAAAGTAGCTGTTTAACATTTTCTTCCGAATTTATCATTAATATAGCTTTTTCCTCAATAATTTTTAATTTAATTAGCTTATCAGAAGTTTCTAAGCTTGCTTCTTCAGCATCGAACTCATTACATGCTTTAGTAAACAATCGTCTCTGCTGAGCTCCATTTTTCTTTGCTATTTCCATTTCAACTCGTAAATATATTTAAATACATCAAATAAGATAAATAAAATAAAAACTCACTCAATAATCAGCAGACAAGTCCTGTCGCGGATGCCAGATGTTCCGTTTGGAATATCGAAATCAGAAGAATATAAAATACTTGCTGTTTATGTTGTTATTTACGAAATGATTTATCTCTTCTTTCGCATAAACACAAATGTTTATTCACCACAAGACGACTCTTTAAAGCAAAAATGGCGTAAAATTACTCACTAATTTCTAATTAAAAATATAGGTCCAGCATAATCTATGCCGGTTATCTGAAATACTGAGGCATCTTGTACCCAATCTCTAGGAAGAGGTGGTGCCGATGGGTCAACATTTTTGTTTGAATAACATTTACAGGTTATATAAGTTTTCAAAATGAATGACAACTCTTTTTCCCGCTAATATCCGAAATCTTTCTCTTAAAGAATTTAGGACGCGAGTAACTCCAATATATTCTTTCATTATTAAACTTCTTACAAGAGGATGATCACTTGGCAAAATAGCAGGAGTTCTGAACTCAGATGAAATATCTTCTCTTTGAAATACCACTGTTTTAGTTCTAATAATCCCATAATTGATGAATGGATTAAGACTTAAAATCTGTTTATCTTTTATTCTATTAAAGGATTCATTTTTTATTAAACGAATCGAGAATTTTTGCTTAATTTATCTCAGATACAGTAAGCTCATCTTTTCTCTTGTTTTGATCTTAACAGTTATAAATAAAACAACATATCCAAGTTACAAGTCTGATTGTCTAATGATAACTTGAGAATCTAGTAGTAACTATTTCACTAGCATTAAGATTTATTAAGGATGAAAAAATCTTTTTCTTTTTCTCAAGACCAATTTCTTCTTCATCAGCATTAACATCTTCTTTTGGATATTCTTCCAGTGATAAATATAGCCATTCAGGGCCTTCCCACCATCTAGATTTAATTAAATAAGAAGCAGAGCATCCTGAGTTCAGCAGGATTCAGTGATCCTAGTATGTACCTCCAAGATTCAATAGAAGTTAATCGCTTTATTTTCATAATTCTGTTGTGAACAAATACGTCCCCTGTATCCATACTTCATTCCCTTGTATCCAAGCTAGTACAATAGACAAATCTGTCCAAAAATAAACATCATCAGCTTGAAATTCGGGTATTATACTGGAAGCTAAATGTGCACATATTGTAGCTCCAAGAAATTCCAATCGAGCAATTGTTGTCTCTTTCCTTCCGCTGGGTGCAACTCTCACTTTAGCTTGCACCAAATAAACTGGAACAGAATCTCTTAATTGTACTCAAACAAAGACCACAACAGAATATGCAAGCTTACTCGCATCACTGAAGAAATGAAGTGAGACATTTTCTACCTCAAGATCACAATTTAACCATCTTGGTATTCTCATTCTCTCCAAACCATTCAACCATTTACGAAATTGTGACTTTGAATTTGAGTCAACTTCTTGGTTGCAAGATAACTTAACTTCCCATAGGAGTTGAAGTAAAAGTTCCGGCTCATGAGTTACAGGGAAAGTTATTCGAAAAGGATTGAATATTTTGTGTGTAGTAGCTAAAATCTCCCTGAAGTAAGCAATTGAAATCCTACGGTCATTAACTTGCCAGCAATGTCAGTGCTGATAAGTATTCCTATTGGTCCATTGCTATCATCGCATACAGAAATATTGTTCTCTTTAAGCTCTCGAAACCACTTGCCTTTACCAACTGGTGGTATACTTCCACAAATAATATCTTGACTAAGAGCTTTGAAGTTGCAATGATAAGTTCCATCCATTTTAGACAAGAACACCATAAAAACATCATGGTTTATGACATCAGTACATGGCTTGCCAAATAATGAATGGCTCAACCTTTCTTTATATGTTCTCTCAAATTTCATTTCATCTGCAGTGCTTTTTAGAATGTAAGATCTTTGTGAAGCTGAATTGATAATAGCACGGGCCTGGCACTTTTTATCTCACCCTTCCAATGTAACCATTAAAGTTTGCAAAAACACAATTGGTGTTCTCACCAAATTGGCGAGAGTTTCATATCGCTGAGGTACTGCATCGGTATTTTCATCCCTACTTATGCTAACAGGAACTAGAGATTTTGATTCAGCTTGGATATTTCTACATAAAAGTATGTGGTGTTTCTTCCCACAAATCACACACAATGTTCGTTTTTTACATTTAGCTATTACATGTTTTCTGTCTAAACATAAAAAGCTAGCTGAGACAATTTAGAACTGCTTTTTGCCTTTCCCCAGATGACATCTTTCTAGCTTTAAAGCAACCACCAGGTGCCTGATTTCCAGCACAAAAAATATATGCAGTTGAATTTTGTTTAGATGTTGCTATTACGAGTACAAGCAGGTGTTTTGGAAAATTCTCAATGGTTTTTCAAACCAAAGTGTTTAGCATTCCTAGGCTTAGGAGTCCGATATTTAGTAAAGCACTGAGTAACTATAGATACTCTCTCTTTACCATCAATTTCATCATGCAAAAATGAAAGTAAACCATCTAAATCCATGCAATGTGTTGACTCATTTTTCTCTTTTTGCTCACTACTTCCAGACTCTCTCTGACTGCGATTAATAACTCAGAACCTTTGCCATGCTCTTAATGTATCATCTGGCAATGACAATTCGACTAAAGAATATAACATTGCAGCATATTTATCTCTAACAACACCCCACACTTCTAACGCTTTAAATTTTGATTCTAAGTAAACATAGTTTTTGTAATGAAAATTTCTGCTGAGAGTTTTTTAATAATACTAACGAAAGGAGATCTCTAACATAGACTTCTATAAGATCTTCTTTCCCAAAACGTGATTGTAGTTGTCGTAAACCTTTACTATAACTTTCACCACCGGGCGGAAAACTTTTAACTCCTTAACTGTGACATATATTTCAGAAAAATGGAAAAAAATTTTGAGTGTTTAATTTTGTTCTTTATATTATTAGAAAAGTTGGAAAATGGTTTTTTATTACAAAAACAAAATTTGAAATGTAATAACTACTGAATTTATAATTTTTACATACACATAAAAAAGTAATGGATTACACAAATATCTTATTCAATTACAGCATATTAAACAAAATTTTGAAGCTAAATATAATATAACTAGTATAATATAATATAAAAACACAATACGATTTTCAATACATAAATTTTACAAATCTTTTTCAGTATGGTGTATCCCAAAACACGGTACTGCACACACTCTTTGCAATAAACTTGTGTCTCATGTCTTATCCTTCTTCCCTTTTTCATCATTTTAAAGACAGCATATAAAACACCGTCTGGTTGGAGTAGATTTTTTTCCTGTTCGTGGAATGGGTTCTGGGAAGAGATGACCTGTGAGGCACAGCAAGCTTATACTAGGACGTCCTGGAAGCTGAACATTTGGCTTATTTTGGGCGACAATTGCTATTCTTTAGTTTATATATTGCACCTCCAGCTGAATTATACATAATGAAGGAATTATATAATGCCTGGTCTAGGAGATGGGAAAATATCTTATGGTAATATTTTTACCTTGTTTTCTTGCAAATGGGTAGTCTGTAAGATGTTGATCGACTTTATCAACACCTCCCATAGTGTTGTTGTAATCACGAACTACTATTGGTTTCAATTTTTTTTCTTATCTTCAAACTCAATCGTTTCTGCAGTATGGACTGAAGAAATCATGCAAACTTCCTTTTTATTGTGCCATTTTATAGCAGTAACTTTTCCTCGTTCAAAAGCGAGAACATAACCTTTTTTTTTTTTTTTTTAAAAAAAAAAAATCAGGTGGCAACTCTTTCCTAATTGCATTACAGTGCCCTATGTATCAGTAGAACACTGGGTTGAACTAATACATCGGCCAACTGTGGAGAAGTATCATAATTATCAGTGATCAGACAATATCCTTTTCCTAGTAGTGGTTTCATCAGTCACATAACCACTTCCAAGATGTTCAAAGTCAGTATCAAGTTTTGTGCCCTTTCCTGTGTAAATAATACTGGAAAAAAAGTATCTCGTCTTACCCTCGCATAACATTAATGTCTTTATCCAAAGTTTAGTTTTTATTAACATCGCACTAGAAGCAATACGAGGGCTATAAGGTGACGGACCTCGTAATTTTAAACCACGGTCAAGTGACGAGAATGACACCTGAGCTGGCACCCTCCTCTCCTAACACATCCACACCATGCCAACGGGAGGATTTTGGACCCTGACAGATTTAACATGCATCAACGCAGTCTTCGGCGAGCAAGGATTGAACCCACGACAGAACGAAAACTGCTGGCCACGAATCTGAAACCTTGATCACTAGGCTACCATGGCCATGTATTTATCCCAAAATGAGATCTTTTTAGAGGGATGTACTGGATCCCTCCAAATCTACTCTTATACAGCATCAGACTTTTGTCTACAGTCCCATCACGATCTGGAACATATAAAGAAGAAATTTTTTCATTTATAGGCTGAAAAATTAGCCAAACTTTATAAAGTTTTGGATTAAGATGTGTTAGTAGATCAATGTCTTCATTGTTCACAAAATGCAGATATTTCTTTATTATTTAAAATCTATCATACGTCATAATATTCTGGAAGAATGGAGTTTCAATGCATCTCTTTCTCGACCCAATCATTTCAAACCAATTACAACACCTTGCAAAATAAGCTAGGCAAGAAAATTTTTAATTTTACTTTCATTCGTCAGAGCCCACCTTTTTGCTCTGCTTTTTGATTTTATTGTTTGGCTTAGAATGCATTGTAGTGCATATCTGCTAGTTTCTACAGTAATTGTGTTCAACAAATTACTATCAAAAAAGAGATCAAAACATTCAGTTTCTTGTGTGAAATTTGTTGTATCAACTGTTGCACCTACTTGTGTCGGTAGAAACAGAAACGTTGGAGGGGCAGGAGGAAGATTATCCAAACATAATGGCTTCCAATCTCTACACGACGAAAAATTACTAGCATCAACAACACTTTCAATGTAATATTGGTATCCGATCTTGAGGAACCTAAACTGTACTCCACATCGGTGTTTAAATCGGTCAAACAACTTTACACATCTTAATACATAACATGTCAATTGAAAAATTCCTGGCCTGACACATAGATGGCGCTACTAGAATTAAATCCATATGTTTTTTAGTTAGCCCTAACCCTCAAAAGATGCGTGTATAAAATTGACAACTCTCGGATCATTAATTTGTGAATTATAACATTTTGAGTGAAGCAACTTTTGTTATTGTGAAAAAAATGGATAAAAAGGAATTTCGCGTGTTGATAAAATATTGCTTTTTGAAGGGAAAAAATACAGTTGAAGCAAAAACTTGGCTTGATGCCGAGTTTCCGGACACTGCACCAGGAAAATCAACCATCAAGGATTGGTATGCTAAGTTTAGACGTGGTGAAATGAGCACTGAAGACGGTGAACGCAGTGGACGCCCAAAAGAGGTTGTTACCAACAAAAACTTTAAAAAAATCCACAAAATGATTTTGAATGACCGTCAATTGAAATTGAATGAAATAGCAGACACTCTAAAAGATATCAACCGAACATGTACATCATATCATTCACGAATATTTGGGTATGAGAAAGCTCTGTGCAAAATGGGTGCCGGGTGAGCTCACTTTTGACCAAAAACAACGATGAATTGATGATTCGGAGCAGTGCTTGATGATGATCAAGCGTTTTTTGCGTTGATATGTGACAATGGATGAAATATGGCTCCATCATTTCACTCCGAAGTCCAATTGACAGTCCTCCGAGTGGACTGCACACGATGAACCGCTCCAAAGCGTGGGAAAACGCAACAGTCGGTTAGCAAGGTTATTGTTGTCATATCGCGGTAATCATGTGGAATTACATTTGCCGATATGACGTCATCCCATGCATCTGGCAATGGAATCGGGAATTTGCATTCGACGGTATTTTTCAATTACGTCATATAAAGTTATTTTTCATTGGATGCCAATTCTTAACTGTCGAGTTGACGGTGTCGAATGCAAATTCCGGAGTATATATATAATAGAGATCTTAGTAGATTGGCCTGGCTAGCTTCTTGGATGCTTGGCGGATGGTGAAAGAGTCTTTGGCTGTTATAGAAGCTTGTTGCTTATAAGATGCTGTATGACAGCTGTTTGGATGGCCAAATGACTGGCTGGCTTCTTGGTTTTTGGACTTTGATTATGATCGATGTGATTCTGAAACTTTCGGTTTAGAAAGAGATGTTATCAATATTGTAAATAAATAATCGTGTAAATATATAATTTGAAATATTAGAATTTGTCTTTCTCTGTTGATGTGGCATTTATATTAAATTAAATTATCAAAGGCCTACTCTGAGGCAGGCCAACAGTTATGGCGTCTGTATTTTGGGATGCGCATGGAATAATTTTCATTAACTACCTTGAAAAAGGAAGGGCCATCAACAGCGACTATTACATAGCGTTATTGGACCGTTTGAAGGACGAAATCGCCGAAAAACGGCCGCATTTGAAGAAAAAGAAAGTGCTGCTTCACCAAGACAATGCACCATGTCACAAGTCAGTGAAAACGATGGCAAAAATCCATGAATTCTCCAGATCTGGCCCACAGCAACTATTTCCTGTTCTCAGATCTCAAAAGAATGCTCGCTGGGAAGAAATTTTCGTTGAATGAAGAGGTGATCACCGAAACAGAGTCCTATTTTGAAGCAAAGGACAAATCGTACTACAAAAATGGTATCGAAAAGTTGGAGGGTCGCTATAATCAGTGTATCACCCTTGAAGGGAATTATGTTGAATAAAAAAAAACTAATTTTGCCAAAAAAAAATGTGTTTTAACATACTATGGTAGGCCGGGGACTTTTCAATTGACCTGTTAGTTGCCCAAACTGGATTGAGCGACACTGGCAAGGGGTTAATTAACTCTTCAGCAGATGACCCTTTTTCCATTGACTGCAAATTTATCATGATCATCTAAATTAGGATCGATATTGATCTTTTTAAACTGGCCCCAAAATCCTAATCAGTTTTGAATATTCCCATCGAAAGTCGGGAGTTTAAGCTTCCTCTAAAGATAAATCATTCACATTCTTCTCAAAATCATTTAAAGCTCTTGTAAACAATCTCCTAAATTAGGATTGTTTGCTCTTCAAAACATCCATTATACATAAATGAAAGAATTTTACTTCCTGATAACAATCCTGTTGTGGATGCCAGATATTTTGAATTCTCTCTGAATTTATTTCCTCTAAAAGCTACCTATTACTCTGAAATAGCTATCTATCTCTCATTAGTTATTTATTACTTTAAAATAATATTTTTATTCATACTCTAAATGAAGAAACTATAATTTAGTGACAATAAATGCTGTTTTTATATGAAAGAAACAAAGTTACAATAATTCTTAAACGTATTTTGTCCGAACACAACAAAGGCAATGTTGCCATTTCTGAAACATAAAACGTATAAAACATAGATAATAATATGAATAGATAATGAATTACAAAACCTATAAAGTAAAGAAAACGATTACATAATCAACCACTTGAAGCTCCTGCAGTATTACTCAGAAGCTGCAGTAAGAAAAATGTAAACAAAAAATATTAGAGTTAACATTTTGTTCAGTATAAGTGACACAAAAATCGCTTTACAGCTTCCTACTACACCCAATAATAAATAATAGTATCAAAACAACTTGTTTATTATAAATGGTGTATAATAAAAAAAAATAGTTTTCACAATTTGGAAACATGTTAATAGAAAACATATGAATTCCTACATGGACATCATATACTTTTAGATATTCATTAAAGTAATTTTTATACTTCAGAATTACACAAATTTTTAGATCTGTAGCATAAAAGGACATACAGAATGGTTTAAAAAAAAAAGTAAAATTATTATAAAAAATGAACTTTCATTTGGAAGAAATTTTTTTCAATGCTTATATAGACTTTTAAAAAATAATAAGTTGAATCTAGTAGATAATTGAAATGCAAAATTTATGTAAAATTTTAATTATAGCAGGAGTCAGCAAATATAACAATAAAAATTAAAGTAATTCAAATTCATTTATAAAACAAGACTGATTTCTTGATGAAACTTTCTGGAAGACAAAAATAGTTAAAAATGAAATGATACACTTACTTTCAAGTAAATTCTTTTCCTGTTAAAATAATTTATATATATATTTCATTTTTTAAAATTTTAATTTAATAATTAAACAACTGGATTATTTGAAACCAATTAATTTTTACTAATCCTATGTTTAATTCATAAAAAAAAGTGACAATTTCATTCTTACTCCATCTTCTTATATTCATTACGATTACATGATATTTATGCTTCCAGTTAAAAAAAAATTCAGAGAAAATGTGGAAAGAAGTTATTTGAAAAATCTTTTTTGAGTGAGAAAAATATTTAAATTTGAAAGTATAAGTTTCTTTGATGTATATTATATTATGTACATGAAAGAAATACCTATGTTTCTGGAAAATGTTTATTTTAATGAAAACAACACTTTTTTTTTAAAAAAATGAAACAAAAATAAAAATCTAGTATTCTCTCATCAAAGAATTCAAAAACCTTTTTTATAACTTCTTCTCAATATATATTCTTCTATAGTTTGAATATAAAGATCTATCTTGGATATATCTTTAAACAAAATGTAAATTTTTTTTCAAGAATGGTGATAACTGCGTTTAAACAATAGTAATTGAATTAAAAAGAGTTCAAGGCAAAAAAAATTATGAAAACTTACCTAGCCATTTCTTTTCCTGTTCATCATCATATTTTTCAACTATTTCAATTAACCCTTCATTGGTCTACAATAAACATTACTTTTAATTTCACTGTAGACTTTTAAAGGTATCTGATTATTGTTACAAGTGCATATGATAAAATATACACTATACAAAAATTACACTATTTTACAAATATGAAATTGTGAATAAAATATTATAAAAATGAAAATGTAAGCTCAAATTTAACTGATGTTCTATTTATAATGTGCAACAATTTTCAATTCAATAATTCTGTAACACTGTATGTTAAGAAATACGGGATTTTCAAACAAATTAAGCTTACATTTCCCTATTAATAAAAAATATATATATAAAATAAAAATAATTGTAAAATTCCCTCCCCTCCAAAAGAAAAATAACATTTGCATTATTAATGTTCATTGGTGTTTTTTTCCCTTATTAAATTCTATACATAATACTCTTTCATAAAAGTATATTATTAATATTTTTTAGATATATGAAGAATACTTTAAGTGTTTACGAGTGCACAAACATAACTTACAGACAAGTTAACCCTTTTGGGATGGCATGCCATTGGTAAGGATGTTCCCTGGGAATGGAAGAGAATCAAAAGGAACTGTCTCTTGGGATAGGGGTTTTGCATCTCTAAACCTAACTTTAGAAAAAAAAAATCACAAAAAAGTCTTCATCTTAATTTTTGGTGGCATTTTAGATTACTAAAGCTGATATGTATTTTAAAATTAGCATTTCATTAATCTTTTTCCTTTAATCCACTGAAAAATGTATATAAAAAAATGATTATCTTGAGAAAGAATTTTCAGAATAGCTATTGAAAATTTTCCTAAGTTTTATACATCAATAAACTTTAAAATTAATTTTAAAAATGTACAGGTAAGACAAAACTTTAAAAAAATGACCGAGTGTGGTAATTCTCGAAGAGCAGAGAAATGAAAAGTTTCCCTCATCGCATTTTCCGTCTCTGACAAAATGTCCACATCATAATCAATAGAAATATTGCTTCCAAACCTTTTGGAAAATTACTCACACTCTCAACATTATTGGCTCATTGATCATGTGAGTATATCTGCTAAACAACACTTTCTTGTCATTGTAAACAAGAGTCAAGGATTTTCAAAATAAAAAAAAAATGAAAGTAAACGAAATACTTCAAAAAGCAACATTACGTGAAGCAGTACTGACAGCAAAATTCTTCAAAAAAAGAAAAAATATTTAGCAAAAACCAATAAAGAAGCTTTCAGAAAGAAACCAGGAATGTGAATGTACATCACATGGAAGTTTAAAGAGTCGATTTCAGTTTGTTCATAGAACAAACTGAAGGTCAAGACCTTAAAACTATATTCAGTTCAAAAATTATGGACACAAGACACGATCTAGAGATTTTTAGAAAAACTTTCCACCTTAGAATGTCAATATGCATTGCCTGACCCCTAAGCTCATTCTCCAATGATGCGTATTTAGTACGCTCATCCCAAAAGGTTAAAATGATTAAAAATGAAAAAGTTGAAATTTGTTTAAAATTTTAAAAACGTGTCAAACACTTACTGATACTTCATCTATATAGTTCATCCAGTTATAATATTGCTCTTTTTCATTTTCAAGATCTTTCAACATTTTTAAGCATTCTGTAAAGAAAAATTAAAATTTATACACAAAAAAATGTATAATGTCAAGGGAATTAATGTTGCACAAAAAATTAATTACTAAATAGACAGCTTTTCAAATTCAAATACTCTATTGTGTACAATTATGTTTCAAATGCATACTAAGGTATTGGAACTTTTTTACAATTGTACTCAAACATATTAATAATGACATTCCAAACACATTGAAAGGACTTACGTTTTGTTCTTCTCTCAGCAATGGCAGTAGCCTCTTTTGCTGAAACCTCTGCAAACCAATTATCACCAAGTAATACCATTACTTCATTCGTGTGGACCATTTTTCCCATTGTGAAAGCATTGGATCCAAAAGGAACCTGAAGTTCAGTTAAAATTCTAAAGCTAAATTTAGCTAAATATATAAAAAGAGAAATTTACTAATGAAACAACTATGACTACAAGAATAAAAGTTTAATTTAGATTATATATACTCAACTTCTCCCACACCAAATATTTTTATAAATATAATGCCATTGTGGTCCTTCTTCCTTCCACTTTCACTTAATATAAATTTTCAAGCAATAACTTTCATTTATAAGATGTCAAACAATGATAATAATAACAATATCCATAGTTACATAGAGATATACTCAAATATTATGAGTATCATTTTTTTCATTGCTAAAACTTTGAATTGTGAGTAAAAAATGAAATGTGAATTAGTAGCAAATGATTCTGATCATAGATTTCAGTTTGAGCCGAATGTTTATGTATGATAATAATTAATGAAGTCAAAATGATTAAACAATATAAATACGGGAAAAGTCTTTATTTCATCTTGCAGCTAATTTTTTTCAAAACCTGCCAATGAAATAAGTAATATGGCTCAGCATCAAAAAAATAGTTTAAAAAGTTTTGTTCAAAGTTGTTTGGGAATCATGCAAAAAAATAGAATTTTAATAATTAGAAAGATTCCTAACCATGATATCATAAGAAACAGCATCAGGTAAAATTTCTAATCGTTGCTTCAATGCTTCATAATCATCCTTGAATTTTTCCCTGAAACAGTAAGAAAATATTTACAAATATTTTGATTCAATGCACCAGACAAATAGTGTAGACTCTGTTTAATAATTATAACAAGAATAAATGATCCAGAAATCCTCTAAAAACTGAAGGGCTAATGATATAACTTTTGTAATAACCAAAATAAACTGATAAAACAAAATGTAACCCTAATTTCAAATAAGTTGAAAACTTTTTTTTTATTTAATGACACATTTAATATTGCTTTGTAAAATTGAAATAATTAGTAAGAACAAAATCTTGCCAATGTATAACAGCTTTACGTAAGTAATTAATGATAACTTTTAAAAATTCTGAACCATCTATATATACAATGTAGCACTTAAACCAAACTTGAAATGAAATTCTCAAGTATGAAAATTTAGATGCAAAATTCTTTAGAAAGAAAAAGCAGCAACTACTTAAGAAAATAAAAACCTTTAAAAAAGATTTCTTGGCCATTTTACATATATTAAATAATTTTTTCATTAAATTAATAGATATAATTAATTTAGATTCTTCTTCCTTTTTCTTCACATTGGAAGTTTCAAAAAATATTTGAACGCCATAGGACACTGTATATAATTTTTAAAACAGAAATCAGGAAAGTTTTAACAAGTCTGCACGGATCCAAGAGGCCCGTGAGGTGGTGCCTATCTCTATTCTAATTACTAGCTAGTGTTCAGGTCTTGTGGCTAAATATAGAGAATGGGGCCCCCCCCCCCAGTTAACTTCCAAGCAAACTTGGTACACATTTATAGAACCCAGAAGCTGAGTTGACCCATGATCATCTACTCATGCTGAAGCCATCGAGAACCAATCTTGGGTCAGCAGTGCTCACACTAACCACTGCACTACAAGTATAGAAATATTGAGGCTTAAAAAAAGGTACTATAATTTAAAGTCAGTAGTTCAAAAAATTAAAATATACAAAAGTTTACATAATATATTCATGAATAAGCAAGCTGTACATAAATACACACACACAAAAAAAAAAAAAAAAGAAAGAAAGAAAAGAATTCCACTGTTAAACTGCTTTCCCATAAAATTTAAAAAATGGATATAGTGCTCTTAACCTTAGGCATACATTCATTGTATGCATGCTCCTAGTTAAAATAAATTTAAGAACAAGAGAAAAAGAATCCAAAATTAATTTTGCCAATCTGATCCAATTGCTTTTTAGCCAAAATAACAGGAAGCATGGAAATTCTAATTTACAACATATTTTTTGTAGTCTTCAAAAACTTTAAGGGAAAAAAATATTTCCCCCCACAGAAATACATTTTGATTAACAGAACCGAATAGCTATATACCTAACTATTAACTATTGTATCAATCTGAATGTAACACCAAATTTAATATGACAACAAAATTTTTTATAATCATAGTTTGAGGGGAAAGTTATTTTAATACACTTGTGTGCAAAACTTGCACAACAGATGCATTTTTCAACATATAGTCATGAAATTGTAGCACAGGGCGACCAATTTAGTGAAAAGGTAGCTCATGTATATGCAAATATCAGCACTATGCATGGAATACATCTCAATAGAATTTAATCTAAAATATGAATAAAACATTGGCAAAGCACAATAAAGGGTTACCTACTGCTGTGTGAGAAATACCAGGATGCTGGCTACCAAGAAAAAATGATTATTGCCAAATTTTTACACCAAGATTTGAACAGAAATTCTGCAGACCACAAATCATTAATATTAAAGTCTACGTATCTTTCCTTCATTATAATATTATACCCACACTATAACTTTAAGCTGAAAGTATCCTTTAGTTATCCTGCTATTAATGTGCATAAAAATAGGCAAGCAGAGAAATATTGCTGAAACAATTTCAATAAAGTGAAAGGTGATACTTTGATCTTAAATACAACAATTTCTCACATCAAACATTTATCAAATGCTAATTACTTTTATTGCCTACCTATAACATTTCAGAGCTTTCTCATAAATGAAAAATTACAATTTTTCATGGAATAGGAAAAATGTTGGAATATTCAGCAATATCCCTATTAAAATTAAGCAGTACATGATTTCATTACAAATAAAATTAATGTAGAAGATTTTATCATTAAAAAATAACATTCGAAACTTACCACTGAACTATTTTCTCTTTGCATGTTTGAAGAGCCTACAAATAAATATGAAATAAACATCATTGAAAAGTTAACATGTTTTACACATCGGTTTTTCGAATTCAAACTCAATAAATTTAATTAAAAAAAAGTGTCAAATAAGGGAATTAAAATTGTATGGTATAAAATTTACTTTTTGCTGTTCTTCTTTAAGTCGTTTAATTTGAAACGGATCCATAGTGAAAAACAAAAACTTCCTATATAATATCTTCTATTAAAAAGCGTGAATTGATCAGTTGATAGCTTTTTTGTATAAAGGTGCACAATAAAACACTTTACTTAAGTTAACAAAAACACATCACATTGAAATCATTATTCCAAGATTTACAGGTTTTAGGATCGAATCACGACAAGTAATGCTCACATTTTTGAGTGACAACGATATAATGGTTGCTGGTACATTATAAGTGATGTAGGAAATAGGAACGAATCAGACCGGTCACGTAATACTATTTTGGAATGGCAGAGCTTATTCTTGCAAAGTATAGAACTATCAGATTTTCCTAGGTTACTATATCTAGCTACTTATGAACTATTGGCTATTTCCTAAATAATTACAATAAAAAAAAATACAGCAAAGCGCCGATTCGTTTGTCTTGTTGATATAATGCAAAAATTTTCAATTCATCCAGTCTTAACAAAAAAAAAAAAAAAAAGATTATTATATTATTTTATAGAGTAACACCTTGCCATATGAGCAATATCTTATTCAATTAAGAATTGATTAAATTTTCAAAAAGTCTTAAACACCAAATTGGTTAGAATGCAGTTTAGCGTAACCCCCTCCTTGGCGACAGGAATTGTACGGCGATATTTTGCTAATTGAATCTACCATGAATTCTCTCCACTGCGGTGGCTTTAGCTGTGGCAACCCTTTCGAATAAGGCATATGATACATGATGACTCCCGTTTCACGCCGGTACCGAATATTATTGTCCGGAAATGTACCGAATATTATTGTCCATCAAATTATTTCATCTGTGGTGATATTTACATTTTTTTTATCGTTTTTTAACTCATATTTTTGTCGTCAGAGGTAACAACAAAAGATGATATAGCTGTTTTGTTTGATCTTTTTATTAATAAAATTCTACGTGTGGACTTCGAAGATTGAACACGTCTGGATTCTATGGAGTCAGAGAAGCCTAACATGGCCACCGATGCGGCGGTACATCCGATGGAAATAGCCAACTCTCCTGAGAGCAATATTCCAGCGCCAAGTGATTCACAAATTTGTGAGACAATCCAGTTATTGATCCATTAAATCAACGTACTACAGCCGAGACTTAAATACATCAATGAACTCATTGAGGTTGAAAAGCAAAATCCGATAAAAAAAAATAAAAAAAAAAGACCCAAGAGCGGCCACGGACCTTCTTACTGAAAAAGGAACTATAGATAAGGATCTCGACAGACTAACAGGTGAGATGAATACTTTTTCACTTTGCCCAGTTAAAAACTGTAAACTACATAAAGATTTAAACCTTAATAATAATAACAATATCATTAATAATTTGAGGAAAAGAATGGCTGACTCATGTAATGTCAGCCAAACAACTAAGCCTAACGAGGCCCAGCCAAGTACGAGCAGAGCTCCTAAAGCTCAGCGCACCATCGATAACGAAGGTTTTTCAAAACCTACTAAAACCATTAAAAATAATAAAACAGTAAATGTTCAATCAGATAAATTAAATGTAAGCAATTGCTTTGACGATTTATCGGATTGCGATCCAGACGAAGCTGACGCCGACCTCCCCCATCACCACCCAAAATTCAACCAATAATGTTGAAGCTTACTCCTAACTACAATTTAATAATCCAGGCCATCAATAGAAATTTTCCAAAGTCAACCTTGAAACTCTCACGACAATACATTAAGATCAACCCCGAATCAGAAGACGACCATAGAGGAATCACCACCCAGCTAACAAACATGATGGTGGAATACTACGTAATCCAGCCCTTATCTGAGAGCTCTTTGAAGGTCTGTATCAAAGGCCTTCCGTCTCACTCTGAAATAGAAGATATCAAGGAAGATCTGGAAAACCAAGGCATTAAAGTCCAGAAAGTCGCTCAGCTACGCCAGCTCAAAACTAAACTCCCCCTCCTCATCTTCATGGTAGAGGTGAGAAGAACCAAGGACGCCCTCAATATCTATAAGATCAGTGCAGTAATGCACCTAATGGTGAAAATAGTGCCATTCAAGAAAAAACAAACAACAACGCAGTGTTACAACTGCAACTATTTTCACCATTTGTCGATGAACTGCCGGATGAACAACCGTTGCCTGAAATGCGGAGCAAACCATCGTACCGGAGAGTGCGAAATAAAGGAGAGACTTGAGAATCCAACCTGCATTAACGGCAAACAAAATTATTTGGCGTCCTGGCAAGGCTGTCCCTTATTCCCTAAAAAGAAACCAAAAAAAAGGAGAAGTAACCCAAAAAATAGTCGAAAGAAACACCATAATAGAATCAAGACCAGTTACTGCAGATTTCACTTTTGCAAGAGTTTGTAGCAACAATACCACCCAAGAGATGGCGCCACCCATAGCACCAAAACAGGCCGAAGCTTCAAATCAGTTTGAGCCGACAAACACCCCCAATATCCAAATTAATAGTAATAATACTAATAATAGCCTAAGAAATTTCAACTTCATTACTGCAATCAGTGAACTTCAAAACCTATTCAATAAGTTCCCTAAACTTTTTGAAGCACTGAATAATATGTCCAAAGTCAATAACGATCTTGATAAACTTAATATCTTTATAGTGGGTGTGGTCGCTTCACCACCCACAAACAATAACTAAAATTCACTCTACTCGGCCTCAAACTGGTTACCTGGAACGCCCGAGGAGTAAAGTGTCGTGATGTTGAATTGCGACACTTTAATGATAAGCACTCCCCAGATTTAATTCTTTTACAAGAAACACATCTAGGACCGGGTATGAAATTATCTATGCCTAACTACACCATACACAGAAACGATAGAATACCCACTGCAACGACCAATAAACCCTACGGCGGCACTGCAATTTTAATTAAAAAGCCTCTCCCACACTACCAAATCCCAACACCCTCACTAAACGGTGCAGAAGCAACCATTGTTGCACTCACCCCAACAGATGGAAACCCAATACTCTTTACCTCAATGTATATACCACCATCTGTTAGAGCCTCATTAGTACCAAAGGATATTCAGATTATTCAAAATTTAGGGCCGATTTCATTAATTTGCGGAGATCTTAATGCTAAGCACACTAGCTGGGGCTGCACTTATAATTCATCTCGAGGTAACGCATTATGAAATTTTGCCGATCAAAACGGCTTAGAAATCCTAGCCCCACCCACACCAACACGCTACGGACATAACTCCGCCTCCATCATCGACATAGCAATTACCAAGAGCTTTCATTGGCCCGCTCAAATTCACTCGCTACCGGAGTTAAGTAGCGATCACAACCCTGTGCTGATCCACTTCGACACACAGAGTAAATACGAACTCCCTGAACCAAAAGTTCGTACAAATTAGGCTCTTTTCAAAAACACATTGCTAGAAAACACAATCAACACATTCACACTCCCCTAAGCAAACAGCGGAGAGGATATTGAAAAACAAGAAGCAGAACTCACACAAAACATTTTAAGTGCACATAAAATCGCCTCAAAACCCATAAATACTAACAAACAGACTTTCTTCGGACAGGAACTTCGGGATTTATTCAGAAAAAGAAACAAAGCCAGAAAAACCTGGCAATTTACCCGTTTCCCTGCCGATAAAGAAATTTTAAACAGAATTCAAAACGAAATTAGGCGTAAAGTGCACTTACACAAAAACAAAGAATGGGAAGACACGCTTGAAAACCTGAGTGCTGAAAGCGATAACCTTTGGGGTATGGCCAAAGCATTCAGAAAAAAGCGAGTTCCTATCTCCGCCCTTAAAGGCCCAGCTAGTATCGCTCTTAGTAACACTGAAAAATCAGAAATTTTGGCAGATTCACTTAAAAACCAATTCAAATTAAATGACATAAACACACCTATTCACGACGAGAACGTAAAGGATGTCGTTCATAACTATCTACAAAATGAAGAAAATTTCCAAAATCCGGATTACCCTCCACCACTAGCCTCAGAAATTGCAGATTACATAAAGAAAATAAAAATCAAAAAAGCACCAGGGAGAGAAGGCATCACCAATAAAATGATAAAAAACCTGCCACACCTCTGCATCTTTCAACTAAGAAACATCATTCATAATATGCCAGATCTCGGTTACTTCCCGAATTCCTGGAAAACCGCTGTTGTCATCCCTATCCTGAAACCGGGTAAGGATCCTACCCGACCAGAAAACTACAGACCGATTTCCTTATTACCAATCCTCAGCAAACTAGCCGAAAAAATAATCCACAATAGACTATCAAAATTTCTACAAGACCACGATATCATTATCCACGAACAACATGGATTCGTCCCGAAATTATCCACATCACACCAACTGCTCAGAGTAGTGGAATTCATCAAGACTGGATTTTACAAAAGTCAAAATACTGGTGCGGTCTTCCTGGATATCCAGAAAGCCTTTGACCGAGTCTGGCATACAGGTTTAATCTTCAAAATGATCAACTACAACACCCCTGCATATCTCGTAAAAATAATAAACTCATATCTACACAATAGAAGCTTTCAAGTCATCGTTAATGAACAACTATCAAATCCAAGAAAAGTTGAAGCTGGAGTCCCGCAAGGAGGAATCCTCTCAATCACTTTGTTCAATTACTACGTGAACGACATCCCTAAACACCAAAATACAAAAATATGCATGTATGCAGATGACACTGCGATACTAGAAAGACTACTTTTCACCAAAAATAGGCCAAGCACTAAGCGAACACCTACAGAAACTAGAAGCATGGTACTCTACTTGGAAAATAGCCCTGAACGTTTCCAAGACAGAGGCCGTCTTCTCCAGAAACTACAGAAAAATAGAATCAGACATTTTTCTGGAAAACAAAAATATACCCTGGTCTCTAGACACCAAATATCTTGGTGTAACGTTGTATAAAAAACTCGCTTTTAAACAACACGTTCTACGAATTAAAAAGCAGTATAATTCTGCAGTAAATAATATTTCCCCCCTTATTTCGCGCAAATCTACATTAAGTAGACGTAATAAATTGCTTATTTACACCCTGATACTAAGACCTATCCTGACCTATGTAGCCCAGTCTGGTCGCATTGTGCTGACACAACACTAGAATTATTAGAAAAATCCCAAAATTCCACCATTAGAATGATAATAAGAACACACTGGTACATGAGAAACACAGACATCAGATACTCAATTAAACTCCCAACACTTAAGAACTTCATTAAAAAATTATCAGGAAATTTCTACCAAAAAATTGATACCTGGAGCAAAAAAAACCATTCAAGAAATAGAAAAGTACACCCCACTCAGAAACAACCCACAACTACACAGACCACAAGAAATTTTAATTCTTTAATTTCACTTATATTGCAAAAACACTGGTAACACAAGCACACTCTTCACAAAATCATACCCCTACGCACCCACCTAAATATACAGAATTAACACACCACACCATCGACCAATCACAGAGCGCGCTCTCACTGCGACCAGACTGAACAAGCAAGCAGGAATCGAATAGACTACTGGTGCAATATCCTAAGCTTAAATTCATGAATTTCAACCATCTTCTCTTTTGGATTAATTTCAACAACACTAGTACTTCAACTAGTGATATTCTAATATTAATAATATATATTTATATTCAGCATATTTTTCAAAATTAATTTAATATTGTCTAAAAAGCTATTGCACTGTAATTTTATTTTATTATCTTAATATCTAAATCTTAACTTCTGGGCAAGTGTAAAACCAAAATTCAGTCTCACCTCAAATAATAGCCAATTCACAGGGGATTAAAGCCCGAGAGGGTTATATTCCCCGACAAAAATAGTCGGTTTGGTTTGGATGATACATGATTTTTGATTTTCAATAATGAGCATTTTTTTTTTACATATGTACCTTTCTCTAACCATTTTATTTTCACTGTTGTTGCTTTACGCTGATCTACACTTTCGAATTTCCTACACGAATTCGGATTCCGGATCACCTAATATATATATTTTTTTCGTTATACAATCTTCTGATCATGTTTTTTTCACTTTTGTTGCTTTCGGCGGGGCTACCCTTTCGAATTTGCCACACGAATACGGATTCCG
>BMAW01013307.1:249402-326227 GCA_019974015.1 Nephila pilipes
GGGCTACCCTTTCGAATTTGCCACACGAATACGGATTCCGGTTCACCTGATTTTTTTTTCGTTATACATTTCTCTGACCATTATTTTCTCCATTCAGTTGCTTTACACGGGTCAATTCTTTCCATTTTGCCACATTTATCCGAATTTCAGCCGACCAGCTTTTTTCCCCCTTCTGTCTGGATTATTTTTTCCCTCGCTGCATTACACCCTCGCAATCTCACATTCACGGAGCTTTGATGGGTGTTTTTTTTTAGCCATTCACAGACAGTACCTTTTTGCGCCTCCGTTTCTTAACGTAAAGTTTGCATTTTTTGTTTTTTAACCAATCAGAGGTTATGATTTTTGGCACTTCCTTTGCTGAACGTACACTTCTCAGAGTTTCTAGAACATTCTTTATTGTCCGTTACTTCGTTTAGAAACTTTTCGAGTTCTGTCTTGTTTCACTATTGCTGTCCTTGCGTGGTTTTCTGCTTTTTTCATTGTTCACGTTTTTTATTTAATTTTTTCCTGCTGGATTTAATTTGTGTTTCTGCGTTTTTAACCTGCTCTACAATCACTAATTTTCCGTTTATTCTCCCAAGTGCAGGGCTGTGAGAATGACTTCGACAGAGGTGAGTGAATGTACTTTGCAATTTTTGTCTGATTTACAGAAGGAAGGAAAGCATCCTTTACTTGTATGGGTTATGAAATTAGGTTTAATTTCGTCCACCTATGCATGTCCTAAATGTAATGTGAGTCAAAAAATGTAATGTGAGTCAAAAAATTCCTTCTTTTCCGCTACGTGGACTTAAAGGTTCCGCCAAAAAAAAATCGCCAAATTTGGCGATTTTTCAAATCTCGCCAAGTAGTTACGCTAAACTGCATTTTCACCCTTAAATTTTTATATTAATATGTTTGTATGATATATTTAACATATTAATGTAAACATGACTTATGTAACATGATATAAATGTGTAAATATGATATATGTAAACATGATATATTTAGTTTTTATATATATAATGAAAGTGAATTAATGTTAAATTGTAAATACGAGCATTTTAAGCTGAAAATAGGAAAGTATAACATTTTAGCAAAATCATGTTCTGAAATTCTGTTTGTCTTCAGTGAACTTGGAAATCTTATTAGCTTTTTCAAATGAAATTAAGTATTCAATACTTAAGAAATTATATTTTTTTAGAAATTGTCATGTGTAATAATTATTTAATAATAATAAAAGCGAAACTTGTGTTTTTGTTAATTCATATTTAGTGTTATTTTTATTTATTTATGTTAAATATTTTTTGCGTAATACGTATCACATTTTATATCTATGTTTAAATCCTAATTAAACTTTCAATTTAGTGTAAGAAACTGTAAGTTTTTATATTTCTGAATTATAAGAACCCATTCGGTAAAAGTATAAACACAAGGTGACATAAGTATATAGTATTGTGAGATAGTCTCTTCTAAGTATCCTAACTCATAATGATACTGATCTCTTTTTTTTCTGCTTTAAAAACTATTCATGATTGCATACTACCCTCCACTCCATGGTTAGTTCGAAGTTGGAGGGGGCTTGGCACACTTTAACTTTTTTTTGGTGATAAATAGCCAATGTGGTTACCATGCAGGTATGTTTCTGGTAATCCTAGAAAATCTATAAAAGAGATTCGACGCTTTGTTTATCCTTTTTTGGAAAATCAAGATTAATGTCGAAAAATCGGCAGCAATCTTGTTTTCCAGAAAACGAATTATAAACACTCCACCACCCACTTTTTACAAAACAACAATCCCATGGTCTCAGCATACAAAATACCTCGGAGTAATATTAGATAAACAACTCACATGGAAACAACACATAAACCACTCGCGAGAAAAATTCCGGAAAGCTAAATGTAGTATTTTCCTCTTAATTTGCCGGGATTCGAAAATGACTTTTAAAAATAAACTGCTTCAGTACACTGCCGTACTCAGACCAATTTTAACCTATGCATGCCCAATTTGGGCGTATGCGGCCAAAAGTAATATTAATCTCTTAGAATCTACACAAAGCTCAACCCTCCGCATGATTACCAAATCCAGATGGCACATTAGAAACATGGAAATATTAAAAACAACCAATATCCCTACCTTTAGAAAACACGTACAAAGAATAGCCAAAAAAATTTCACAACACTTAATCTCACTAATAATAGCAATATAATCAACTTAGAAACCTACACACCAAGAGAAAACTCTAAAAGACCAAGAACTGTTCCCCTAGACTCCTATAATCCTCCTTGATTTTTAATTTTTAAATTATTACAATCTACATCCATTACTTTAATATATATAACATACTTAAATTTCTCATTCTCACTCTAAGCCGTATACGCCCCTTCACAAAAGTCACCCACATTACAATCACAGCATCCCAGGGCAGTCAATAGGAAGGCTCACCTCCGCACATCAACAACCAATAGCAAGCAAGTCACTCAGCGCCTCCCCTGACCGAAACCACTACCTTCTAAATCCCAATTTTAACAGACCTCCATGACAACCAATCAGAGACCAGCTTCTGATCACATCTTATAGAATGCTCTAAAATCAATCAAACGCAAAGTAACTATTGTTGTATTTCAACGACCCGAGCCTGAAGGCCGCTCCGCGGCCTATTATATGCTCGAATACTTTCCCAGCGTTCACCCAGGGTTTATCCTTTTTACGTTGGATTGGATACAAACGTTGTTGATCGCTGAGGTACAGCAATTTTTGAAAATCCGTTGAACATTGAAAATGTTAACGTCCAGTGAATCGTTTAAAATAATTTTTTTTGCGGATGTTGAAAGAAAATCTGCAATAGAAATTTCGATGGCTTCCTTTTGGAAACGGTTCTTTTCCATAAAATTTGTTTTCTTTAGAAGACGTGATCGGCTGAACAGCATCTGTTGGAAGCCTTAAAATTGGATTGTTTTGTAACATTTTCATTCCTACGAAAGGGTAGAAATTCTGCGTTTGGATAGAATTAGATATTTGAAAGTTGTTATTTAATCCGATTACGATTGTTACGGTGAACGGGTTTGCAGACTTTCGTCCGACGAAAATGGATCGTTTTGATTAGTTTTCCCGCGGGGGAGAAAATTAACGTTTAGAAAGCAATAGAAATTCTAATAACAACGGTTTTAAAGCAGTTCGTTGAATATTAGGGAATCAACTACTGTTTTCATGCTCGTGTGAGCAGATTTATCTTCTGGATAAGAACAGTAAATTTTATCCATTTGTTTTCTCGATGTTTCCTCTTTCTTTATGCTATGTATTTTTACTTTTGTTCATTAAAAATGAAATTCCAAATGCATGTTTGTGTTTTCTAGACACGACGATTTCCGCATTTTTTTTTCATTGAATACGCCTGCTTACTTCAGAATTTGCCTTCCAGGCACGACGCCATCTTTTCTCACTTCTAATTTGAAATACCCGCCCTGGTGTCATTTTGGTACTTCATCATTTGCTTTCCAGGCACGACGCCATCTTTTTCTCTCTCTTTCGGAAGCTCCGGGTTTGAAACACCCACTTTGGCGCCATCTTGGCGTAATTTAAAAAAAAATCGCCCAGGGGCTCCCTTCAAGTTCGATTTTACCGCATCCAGTTTTGACTATTATGTAGTGAGAATGTTTAATTTCTATCTGACCTATATTTTTACGACTATTAAAGTGTTTTGTATCAGATTTATGCTGATTAATTCTAATATTTATAGTTCCTGAAGTTTGCCCAACATAACTAAACTGGCACGTACCACAAGTCATCATATAAATACAATTAAAAGTTTTACAAAATAAAAAGTTTGAATCCTTATCATACTGCTCTTCAGTCATCATAACGCATGTCTTGCATCTCTTATCAGAGCACCTTTTAAACTTGAAGTTTAAATGATCAGAATCCCTAGAACGTTGGAATTTGGGTATGTTATTGGAAATTAAGTAGCTTTGGTGAAAATCCTTAATACGTGAACAGAATGATCTTCTATCGGAAGTGTAAGCAGAACTAATAAATTCAGAGTTCCAAAAATTACGGGTTTTATATTTCCTATCATATACCAAACGAGATCCCAGAGGATACTCAGAACTTTTATAAAAATTACAACAAGTAACATTTTTTTGTATTTTAAGTGAGAAATTTATGTGAATTGAGTTAAATCATTTTACACACACACACTGTTTTAACTTAATTCACATTAATTTCTCACTTAAATAATTTAATTTACTAAATTTGCCCATTCTCTCCCTTAAACGATAATGTTCATTCGTATTTCCTGATACAATTCCTATTCTTTTTAATTAATTCAATCACGCGATTTAAAAAATTCGCTGACAATGCTCTCTTCTCTCGGAACAGAACTGTAGGGATGATCCCTATCAGACTTTGGGTCTATACTTATCTTCCCTGGAAGTTCCTCCATTCAGACAGTTTGGACTCTGATGTTTAATTGAATTTTCCCTCATATAAATAGCAAAACACAGCGAAAAACGTGTTCTTCATATACTCCTCTCATTACCGTACTGCTTGTTTACGCCCCGCCTTTCTTTTGATGATGTTATCGATAGGTGGCGTGCCTGTTCCTTTATATAGTGCATGTTTTGTAAATAAAATTCAGTGTTTTACAGTCTACTTGCCTGTGTTGTGAGTTTCTGTGTCTAGTGCGTGCGTAATTATTTGGTCCGAAAGATCGGAGAGAAAGATCGTTGACCTGTGGATTTAAGTGTGCTGAATTCGAATATGAAAGATTTGAGGTAATGTGAATTGCATTTGAGAGTGTGGGCGGATTCATGTTTGTTAATTATTCGTATTGTGTTGTCGCTGGTTTTACTTGTCATTAATTGGTTTATGTGTAGAGTTTTAGTGTGAATTTGTTGTTATTAATATTGCAGTGTATTATTATATTGCATGTTATTAATATTGCATTATTTCTTGTTTAATGGTTGCATTTGTCAGTGATTTTGGTTTACTTGGGTTCGAAATTTGAATGTGAAGTTGGGTTTCCTGTTTAGCTGTTTTGTGTAGTTCAATTTTTGTGAATAGTAATGTCTTTTAAATTAAACTATAAGAAGACTGAGCTCATAAGGGTGGCGGAGGAAATGGGTCTGGAGATTCATTCTGAGGCGAGTCAACTGAAAAACCTAATTGAATCAAGTGATTTGTATAGGGACGATATTGACTTTGTACGTGAATTCATGTCAAATATTCAAGAGGAAAAGAGGGATGAAATAGAATTGCAGAAATTAAAATTATCCCAGTTTGAAAAAGAGCTAGAGCTTATAAATGCAAAGAAGGGTTTAGCCGATATATCCCAAGTTTCTGAAACAAAAGAATCGAGTTCCCAAACAGATAACTTAGAATGTCTAATTCGAAGTGTGAAAGTTTTGACAATTCCTGTTCCAGTTAAATCGGAATCGTATAACTTGTTTTTTCATTCTTAGGAAAGGGCATTCGAAAATAAATCTGTACCTAATGAATTAAAAGCAGAGATTCTGTTAAATATTCTAGGAGAAAAAGTAAATAACTTGCTTACTTATGTTGATCAGGGGGACTTGAGCGATTATACAAAAATAAAAGAATTAGTATTAAGGGAATTTCAGCCCAAACCACAAGAGTGTCTTAATAATTTTAAAAGAGCTCAAAAACAACCATCGGAAGATTATGTTCAATTTGCATCTCGTTTGTGTGCTTCCTTCGACTATTACTGTCAATTGCGCAAAGTAACAGGATTTAAATCTCTGTGTGATCTTATAGTTTCGGATAGACTTTTTGAGACTCTAGATCATGAATTAAAGACGCATATTATAACTAAACAGGGTGAAGGCTTTTTCAAACCTAAGCAGCTTGGACGAGAGTGTGACATTTATTTATCATCTAGAGGTGAATGAATTAGTGAATGGAAATGCCGTGGGTGAATCAAAACGAGTGGTAGGAAATAAATGGCAAAGAACTCCATATTGGAAAACAAATACAAATGTATCCAAGGTCTTCTTGTCGGAAACTAAAAATACAACTTGTGTTCTTTGTAAGCGATTATTACACACACTCCCTTTCTAAATGACCACAATTTAGGCGACTTTCAGTCTGGGAAAGAGCGGAGGAGATTAAGCGAAATAATCTTTGTTTTCGTTGTCTTATGCCTCATAAATTGAATGAATGTCGGTCAGTTAAAAATTGTTTTTGCTCGAAGCCTCATCATAGTTTGATTCACTTCCCGCGTGAAGACTCTAGCATTCCCCCGTCTCAGTTGAAATTCGATGCACCTGATTTCATTTCAAAACAGAGCGAGGAAACTCCGGTAGGGGTTTCGCAATCCCAATTGGTAGCGACTAGCCTTGTGAAGGGAAAGGCAAAAAATGTTCTTTTAAGCACTATTCGTACATTTGTTAAAAACAAATTCTCGCAATGGGTTGAGGTGAGATGTCTTCTTGATAGTGGTTCTCAATCTTGTTTGTGTACTAGATCGTGCGCAGAGAGATTGCATCTTAATATGGAGAAAATAAATACCGTGGTTTCATGCATTAATGATGCTAGTATGGTGGTGAAGAATTGTGTAAGGACTTCGGTGGCAAACAGAGATAAAAGCTTTGAGAAGGAGTTATTGATGCTGGTGGTCAATGAAATTGCCGATTTTATTCCAAATAAAGTGGTCAGTGTGGATGTTAATATTTCGGAGCATGTGTCTTTAGGTGATCCTGGGTTCAGTGTTCCTGACAAAATCGATATGTTGATTGGAGTGGAGGTCTTTTATGAGCTGTTGAAACCGGGAAAGATATATGTTGAAAACTCTCAATTGCTGTTGCAAAATACTGTCTTTGGTTACGTTGTTAGTGGGATTGTAGATCAGGTGGTGGCGGATCGTGTTCATTGTGGGTTGGTTCTCGACGAGGACTTAAGCAAAACCTTGAAACAATTTTGGAAAATCGAAAGCGTTGAAGTAGAGTGTAAGGAAAACACGGAGGCTTCTTTATGTGAGGAACATTTTGCGAATACCTATAAGAGAAATAGAGATGGTAGATATGTAGTATCAATGGCGTTGAGTAAGGATTCGTAGTGTTTAGGAAATTCCAAAGATAAAGCTGTGAGACAACTTAATTCGTTGTGGAAGCGTTTGTCTAGGGATTCGGAATATTTGTCTTTGTATACAGATTTTTTGAGTGAGTATAAGGAGTTGGATCATATGGAAAGGGTTGTTGAGTCAAATGAACCGCCTATACAACACTATATACCCCACCATGGTATTTTTCGCCCTGATAAACTGACAACAAAACTGAGAGTTGTATTTAATGCTTCATCCCCTACTACAACAGGCCTATGTCTAAATGATATACTAATGAAAGGGACGTGGTGGAAGATGTCTTTGAGATTATTACTCGATTTCGGTGACACAGGTTTGCCTTCACTACAGATATACAAAAGATGTATAGGCAGATTCTTATAGAAGCGAGTCAGAGAGACATTCAGCTTATCCTGTGAAAGGTTGGACCTGAGGAAGAGATCGAAACTTATCGTTTGAAAACTGTAACTTATGGAATGTCCAACGCTCCTTCTCTTGCTTTAAGGACCCTGCAGCAGTTGGCTCAAGATGAGAAAACGAGATTTCCTTTGGCCTCAGCATTGCTGAAAGATACCTATATGGACGATATCGTTAGTGGAGGCCTGATATAGAGACTGCCCGTCGGCTGCAGTCAGAACTACAAGATGCCCTGCAATCTTTCGGAATGGTACTTCATAAGTGGTCTTCTAACTCTCCTGAGTTGTTGAATAGTTCATAGTCATCCGAAGTTGAGCACTCCTTCTCAGCTGAGTCCGACTTATCTGTGAAAGCGTTAGGCATCAGTTGGAAGCCGTTATAAGATTGTTTTGTGTTTAAAGTCTCAATTTTGAGTAAATCATCATTTACTAAGCGTGAAGTACTGAGTGTCATAGCGAGGCTTTATGACCCTTTGGGTTTCTTGGGTTCAGTGTTAACTAGAGCAAAGGTCCTTTTACAGAGACTATGGCAGCAAAAACTGGATTGGGATGATGTGCTACCAGATCAAATTGCCAAAGAATGGAAGGAGTTTGTGACCACCTTTAAATGTATTGAAATGGTGAAAATAAATAGATTTATTCTAACCGATACATGGTTAAGAGTCATCCTTCAGGGTTTTGCAGATTCGTCTGAAGTGGCTTACGGAGCTGTCGTTTACTTGCAGTGTTTCTATCAGACTGATCGTGTAAGGGTGACTATTCTGGCAAGAAAGTCGCGTGTTGCACCTATTCGCGTTATTTCAATACCTCGACTGGAGCTCTGTGCCTATGTTCTTCTCGCTGAGCTTGTGCAGAAAATACGTTCCTGTATAAAATTGGTGATATTGTGTTTCATACGGATTCAACGATTGCCTTAGCGTGGTTAAAAACACCTACGAATCAACTCAAGACCTTTATAGCTAATCGAGAATCAATGATTCAAAGATTGACGGAAAAGTGTAATTGGATTTACGTACCATCAAATCTAAATCCTGCTGATCTTATTTCGCGTGGACTATGTCCTAACGATCTTCCAGAATCAGAATTGTGGTGGAGAGGCCCACCGTTTCTTGAACATTGTAAGTTATTCAGTGTACAGCCAAGCTCTGGTCTGCTGAACGAGTTTGAGTACTCCAGTGAATTCAAGGAAGTGAAGTCTGAAGTTTCTGTATATAGCGTGAATGTGTTCGCAAATTGTAAACAGTCCTTTTTATCTGATATCTTGTGTATGAGTAATAAGTATGTAAAAATTCTTCGCATTTTTAGCTATGTGTTAAGATTTCTAAATAATCTGAAACAATCTGTGATACTGTCTGGTTTTCTAAGTGCCTCAGAATTAGACTTGGCTGAAACTAAATTGATCCGAATGGCTCAAAGAGAGATTTTTTTCAGCTGAGATTCGAAACCTCCATGACAATAAGATTATCTTACCAAGTAGTAAAATCAAAAATTTAAATTCTTTCCTAGACAGGGATGGTATATTGAGAGTAGGTGGACGCCTCGGAAATTCAGATTTGCCTTATGTTGCCAAATATCCAGCAATCTTGCCCAGTAATCATAAATTGACGAATATAATTATTACGTATTTCCATAAGAAAAATCTTCATCTTGGGGTATCCTCCCTTCTACACTGTGTAACACAGAAGTACTGGCCCCTACATGGTAGGTCCTTGTGTAGGAAAATAATGCACAAGTGTGTCGTTTGTTTCAGAGCCAAATCAATAGCTACAACTCAATTAATGGGTAATTTACCCCGAGACAGAGTAGTTCCAGATTATCCCTTTAATTGCTCCGGTGTAGATTTTTGTGGCCCATTTATGATTAGATATCGCAATCAGAGAAAAGGCGTATTGCATAAAATGTATATTTGCATATTTGTATGTTTTGTCTCTAAATCAATTCATTTTGAAATTGTAACAGATCTCACATCTGACGCCTTTATTGCGACGTTAAAGCGATTCTTTAGCCGTAGAGGTAAATGTGCAAAGTTGTATTCCGATAATGGCTCAACCTTTGTGGGAGCAAATCAAGAAATTAAGAGACTTCTAAAAATGGTTAAAACGCCTGATGAGAATCTTGCTGGTTTCTTATCGAGTGAGGGAATTGACTGGAAATTCATTCCTCCAAGAGCATCTTCCTTTGGTGGTTTGTGGGAGGCTGCCCTAAAATCGGTTAAATACCATCTTAAGAGAGTAGTGGGAAAGTCTAACTTAACCTATGAGGAATTCTTGACCGTGAGCATCCAAATAGAGAGAATCTTGAATTCTAGACCTTTATGTCCCTTATCAACCAATATTGATGACATAAATGCTTTAACACCTGCGCACTTTTAATAGGTAGACCTATTAATTCAATCAGTGAGCCTAACTTAGTTGATCTAAATGAGAATATCCTAAGAAGATGGCAACGAGTTACGAGATTTGTGCAGCTTATTTGGAGTAAATGGCATCGAGGTTATTTGAATGAACTCCAACAACACAATAAGTGGCAATTTCTAAAAGAAAACGTTAGGATAGGAGATATGGTAGTTCTCATTGAGGACAATATGCCTCCATTTAAATGGCCATTGGGTAGGATTTTAGAGCTATTAAATGGGATGATGATTTAGTTCGAGTTATGAAAGTGAGGACTGAAAAAGGAGAATATAAGCGAGCTATTTCTCGAGTGTGTTTACTACCTGTGCCAACTTAAGATTGTATATTTCATGAATTTCTGTGAATTTGTATTAGTGAAGATTTTAGTGAATGTATAGTTTTATTCTGTGTGTAAATTGATATTAATGCATTTTAATTTGTAGTTCGTTTATATGTATTGTGAAATTTGTTGCATGTAACCATGGCAACAGGGGAGAATGTTAACCCACCGCCTTTCTACAACATGGAAATAAAAGTATTTAGGCCATATATGGAATGATTCATTAATATTGAACAAACATTAAAGTAAATACGTTACAATTAGTCGACAGGATGAATGATCCTGGTGGAAACCTGAAATTAAGATTTTTAAGATATGGGAGAGAGAGAGACTGTGCATAGTTATTTTCTGTAAATAATTAGAATTTACTTCCGCTTTCGACTGATCCCCGTTTGAAGGCCGCAGCTGATGATCCCCCTCCCGACCGATGTAAGGACCTTGAAGCCTCGCAGATGATGCCTCCAGAACTTTGGTGACCCTACCCTTACAGTCAAAGTAACTACAAATACGTCGATAGAAAAAAAAAGCATGGATTCAATCATCACTCCAGGAAATTTTTGGGATGGTTTTCTACGGCAATTTGTGCGGCGGATCAATTCTCAAAACATTGGAGCTCAATACAAAATTCAGGATATATGTCTTCTTAGCTATCTTCAATCTTCAGAACTGAAACCTATTACATATACAAGTACTTGTTCCTGGAACTTTTGCCCAAGTGTGTCAACTTTAGTGCTGCAGCTAAGTTTTCCATATATATTTCTTTTTTTTAAAACAAATAACTCAAGAAACTTATGACATTTTGCACATTTTATATTCATTCCAGTTTAAAACTTAATTCTATGAAAGTGAAAAATATTTTATTTTGATGAGTATAATCAAATGGAAAGTGTGCATATAGCAGTAATATTTTAGAATTCTTTAATGTATCATTTTTTTTAAAATAGAAATTGAAATCTTGCTATTGTATTACAAAGTAAGCAAAATTAACCAATCAGAAATATGATGTGTGAATTATTTTATGAAAGTTGTTATATTGATTTAAGATGATAATTGTGATAATAACGTTGCTTGATATTTTTTTAAAATTGTTATTGGTTTAATTTCTGATACTTAGTTTTTATGAAATATAAAAAGTTAAAATATTTTGAAATTTAATTAAATAGTTTTGAAAAATACTATATCATATGTTTCTTATAATTCTAAAATTGATGTATTTACTATGTTATTTAAGAGTTAATTAATGTTATTAAAATCAAATAAGGTAGTAAATAATCATAACATAGAAATGAAAAGTGAAATTAATCCCAAAAATTCAGAAAATGACAAAGGAACGATTGACTCCCAGAATGAGAAAATGAAAAATGAGCTACCCATAATTCCTTTTGATCCTGACAGTGGGATGAAAATGGAATTGTGGTTAAGCCATTTTAATCAGGCGTGTAAAGAAAATCGTAGTGATGTGGCTTGGAAACTTGCACATATTTCAAATTTTTTGAAGGTCTCAGCATTAACTCAGTGTATTAATTCTTGCATGGATATTAACAATTTTCATGATCGTTTTTGTGTTTTAACTGAAAATTTTCTTGAACCCAGTGTAATTATTTTACTGATTTTTCCCAACATAAATTTCAATTGAATGAGACCTTAGCAGATTATTTTCATAAGAAATTAAATTGGGGCAGAAAATTGGGACTTTCACCTCAACTTATTTTAGAAGGTTTGACAGATGGGTTGCCTACCCATTTTAAACAATAAGTAACCATAAACCCTCCTAACTCCCCATCAGAATGGCTTACAGTGGAAGCTAAACTTTTTAAAATACAACAATCCACTCCTGAATCAAATAGAGTCAGAAATAATGAGCCCATGGTTGAAGTAGACCAAACCATTATAATAGACCATCTGCACCTTTTATGACCAGGCAACCAACCTCATTTTTACCTCGACCACCTAATTATTTTAGGCCTAATTTCCAAAATAACTCTAGACCACGTCCAAACAATTTTTCTAATCATTGTCCACCTTTTAACATTAGACCAAATCACAATTCTCATTTTCAGAAGGGACTGCCACCTTTTACCCTGTAAATTTTGCTCAAGACAAGGTATTTTTAATGCATATCATTGGTCACAAACATGTCCTTTGAGACCACATAATTTTTTGACTCATTTACCCATGTGTAACTCTGTTTCCCAGTGCACAGGAAACCCTGTTAGTTCTGAACAAAACTTTGGGCAAATTCAAAACACCTCTACTGAAGCTCAGGGCCCAGTACAATGACAATTATTAATGTCCGGACACCTCTCAACCAAATCACCTACTTTAACTAACCCAAGTCTAGCTAACTTAGGATACTTAGCTATTTTATGTCAATGTTTTTATGTCAATGTTAATGTTGTAATTGACACAGAATATACTCTCTCACTTATTTCTGCAGATATTGTCAACAAACTTCACTTAAAGAGAAAGAAGACTAGGCCTATAAAAGTAAACCAAACACATGGCAATTTCCAATTGAAACAAATGTGTGAGACATGTTTAAAAATAGGAGAAATTAAGAAAAAAAATAAGATTATATATTATTGATAACCATTCACCTTACATAATTTTAGGACTCCCAGATTGCAGTCTTTTTCATTTAATTATTGATTGTAGTAAAAATAGAATAATGCAAAATGAAAAAAATTATTACAAATTTGCATACTCTGTCAACTTTTCCAGTGTATCTTTCACTCACAAAATGCTCCGCCAAAATACGATAGTCTAAATCGCGGTTTCTCTTCAAATGGAAAAGTATATACATATTTGGCTCTAGCGCCACTCACAGCGTTTTGCGCCATAAAATTCTACTTTGTATCGTACAAAAGATTTCATTTGTAGACAATTTATTAAACAACTTTTAAACTATTAAGTATTTTATAAAAGTATTCCCATATGATTTGCAATATTTACATGTATTTTACCCTTCTAAAAGAACAAAAAGTTTTACTGTTGCAGATGTTACAGAAAGTACCACAAAAATCACAAGTTTGTTTAATTTTTTTCATCGAAATGATGCAAATATTACATGTGCTGATTTTTTTTCTTATTGCTATTATTTTAATAAAATCTATCGTACCTTTTTAAATGCCTTCTGCTGTTAAAAATGCATCTAATCATTCTAAAAAATTTTTAATGATTCCTATCCTTGTGAATTAGTGATCTATATTTTTTGAATAGTAAGTAATCACGCAATTTTGGTTTCTTGACTCTTACTCTTTTTCCAGTGTACCTATAATTCGAATGTCTAAATATCGGTTTCCCTTTGATAGGGCATATTTGGCTCTTGTGCCACTCATTGCCCTATAAAATGCTACTTTTTGAGGCACAAAAGATTTCTTTTGAAGACAATTGATTGAACCACGTTTAAACTATTGGTTATTTTACTAAACTGATCCCATATGATATGCAATTTCTACATTTATTTTACTTGTCTAATAGAACAATAAGTTTAACTGTTATAGATGTTATAGAAAACACAACTAAAATAACATATTTGTTTAATTTTTTTCATCGAATATATGTCCTTTGCTGATTTTTTTCTATTCGTTTCTAAAGAAAGAAAAAGATGCTCTTTTCTGAACTTGTACCGATTATCCTTCCAATCCTGATGAATTAATTATATATATAACACATCGATCAATAACTCCCGAGTCTAACATTGAAAACAACATTTTTTTTGCAAATTTTTTTTTTTTATTCATCAACATAACACCTTTTGTTAATCACCCTTTAGGGTGATAAAATCGTACCGACTTTTTAACTTTTTTTTTTTTTTTTTTCTTTTTTTTTCTTTCCGCAAGAAATCTTTTTTGTTGCGAGTAAATAGCGATAAACAGCTTTCTGAATCATCGACTCGTTGCTGTTTTTGTTCCATCGAAAGCAATCGCGGCACCCACTTGGAAAAAACCTTTTTCACTTCACTTCAAAAAACCTTTTTCAGTAAATACACTTCCATATGATATCTGTGTCATCTCAGCAATCTCACGGAGCTTCACTTTACGATCTTTCATTATAATTTTTGTCACTTCACTCACATTTTCCGGTGTAACGGCTTCCACAGGTCTACCCGAGCGTTCCGCGTCATTTGTGTCGGTACGACCACGTTTAAACTCGGCAAACCACCGACAAATCTTTGCTTTTGATGGACAAGAGTCCGGGTAACATTTTTCAATCCATTGTTTCGCTTGCACGGTGTTTTTACCCATTAAAAAACAATGTTTTATCAGAACACGAAACTCGGTTTTTTCCATTTTTTAAACAAACTACAAAACGACTTTACTCCAACCTCGATAACTCAGCTGTTTCTGGTCCGATCGACTTAAAATTTTGACACGTTTCAAGCAAAGGTTCGTACTCTAGAAAGACCTGGTTACTGGTTTACTACGAGCGCCATCTCTGGGTTAGTCTCGAGAGTTATTGATTAATGTGTTATATATATATATATCTTTTTTAAATAGTGTCATAAGGAATCTGACGATTTTTCTTTTTTGATTCTGTAATGTTTCATTCACAAAATCCTCCACCAAAATTCGATAATCTAAATCGCGGTTTCCCATCAAATGGAAAAGTGTTTGAATCTTGCGCTACTCGTTGCGCTTTTGCGCCATAAAAATTTGATTTGTAGACAATTCACTGAAAAACTTTTCAACTATTGGGCATTTTATAAAAGTATTCCCATATGACTTGCAATATTTAAATTTATTTTACCCATCTAAAAGAACAAAAGGTTTAACTGTTACAGATGTTACAGAAAACACCACAAAAATAACAAGTTTGTTTAATTTTTTTCATCGAAAAGATGAAGATATTACATGTGGTGATTTTTTTCTTATTGCTATTATTTTAATAAAATCTATCGGTCCTTTTTAATTGTTTACTGCTGTTAAAAATGCATCTAATCATCCTAAAAAATTTGTAACGATTGCTATCCTTGTGAATTAGTGATCTATATTTTTTGAATAATAAGTAATCACGCGATTTTGGTTTCTTGACTCTTACTCTGCTGCCAGTGTACCTATAATTCGAATGTCTAAATAGTGGTTTCTCTTTGATAGAGCATATTTGGCTGTTGCGCCACTCATTGCTATTCTGCGATATAAAATTGTTCTTTTTGTGGCAGAAATGATTTGTTTTGAAGACAATTAATTGAACCACTTTTAAACTATTGCTTATTTTTCTAAACTGATCCTATATGATCTGCAATTTCTTCATTTATTTTACTTTTCTAATAGAACGATTAGTTTAACTGTTATACATGTTACAGAAAACACAACGAAAATAACACATTTGTTTAATTTTTTTCATCGAATATGTATCCTTTCATGATTTTTTCTTTTCGCTTTTGAAGAAAGTAAGAAACTCTTTTCTGAATTTTTACCGATTATCCTTCCAATCATTAAGAACTAATTATATGTATTTGTTTTAAATAGTGTCATAAGGTATTTGACGATTTTTGTTTCTTGACTCTGTCGACCTTTCCAGTGTATCTTCCAATCACAAAATACTCCGCCAAAATTCGATAGTCCAAATAGCGGTTTCTCTTCAAATGGAAAAGTATATACATATTTGGCTCTAGCGCCTCTCACAGCGTTTTGCGCCATAAAATTATACTTTGTATCGTACAAAAGATTTGATTTGTAGACAATTCACTGAACGACTTTTCAACTATTGGACATTTTAGAAACGTATTCCCATATGATTTGAAATATTTACATCTATTTTACCCATCTAAAGGAGCAAAAGGTTTAACTGTTACAGATGTTACAGAAAACACCACAAAAATAACAAGTTTGTTTAATATTTTTCATCGAAAAGATGAAGATATTACATGTGGTGATTTTTTTTCTTATTGCTATTATTTTAATAAAATCATCGGTCCTTTTTAATTGTTTACTGCTGTTAAAAATGCATCTAATCATCCTAAAATATTTGTAACGATTACTATCCTTGTGAATTAGTGATCTATATTTTTTGAATAGTAAGTAATCACGCGATTTTGGTTTCTTGACTCTTACTCTTTTTCCAGTGTACCTATAATTCGAATGTCTAAATAGCGTTTTCTCTTTGATAGGGCATATTTGGCTGTTGCGCCACTCATTGCTCTTTTGCGATATAAAATTCTTCTTTTTGTTAAAAATTAATTAAAAATTTTAAATGAGGTGTATTTAAAGGAGTATTTAAATTGACATTTTGTGTAATAATATAATCAATTTGTTCAGAAATTAGAGGTGTTGTTTCATTTTTTAATTTGCTTAATTCAGTTTTATCAAAAGATTTGGATTTAAATGCTTTCTTTAAAATTGAAAATGTACTAGAATTCATTCTTTATTTATAATTTCAAATTGATACACTGTTCCAGAATTAAATTGTTGACCAAAATAAATTTTACTAATAGAATCATGTACGGGATAAATTTTTGTATTTATAGATTCTTAAACATATTTCTGTTTAACCGCTTCAAAACATAATTTTTGCAATCCAGATCTATTAGGATTTTTTCTTAAGCCATTACGGTTAAGCGGAAGTGGTTCACCAGTGTAACATTGAAATTTTAATATGTTTGTGATATCTTTATAATTTCTATCTCTGGGATTCATATCTTTAAAAAATTGCAACTTTAAAACATTTAACAATTTGAAGAAATAACAAATATTTCCACATTTTCTATAAACAAATTTTAAAGCTGTAAATGCAACAATATTACTTTGGTCAATATGTCTATAAATGTAATCTTTATCATCCAATTTTTGACAAATAATTTTTAAGTAATCTGGTAGAAAGCTGTCAGCAATAATATATTTTTTTAAATTTACATAAACCACTTTATCTACAAACGTAGCAGCCTTATTTTCTCCATTATTCATCGACAATTAACATGTTTCATTTCTCGAAACCTTTAAAAGTTCAGAAACTGTTACGTTTTTTATAAATATAGTTGTAAATTTACGTTTATTTGTAATTTCATAAATTTGAGTAAGAGATGTATAAATATTTATTTCAAAATGTAAATCTTTTCCAACTTTATAAGAACAATTTTGTAATATTGGAAACTTATCACGTAAATGTCTTTTATCTAACGTATCTTGAGTATACGTTTTTGTTGATCTACATGTTAGTAATATTCCATATGCATCACCAGGAGATAAAAAATTTCTTCTAATGCATTTGCAAAATTCTAGCAAGAAGATTGGTATATTATCTTGATTACAGTTAAAAATATTAATATCTTCAATATTATTCAAATGCTACCTAAAAATATTAATAACTGAACACATTTTATGAGGTCTTATTACAAATTCTATATCAGCCCAAATTTCTGGGAAGTTATTTTTAACATGATGAAAAATAATATTAGCAGCATCCATTGATAAGTGAAATTTATTTTTTAGTTATTATAATGTTACAAAATAATATTTGAGTTTAAGTGTTCAAAGTTTTTCTTTTAACTATGATATATAAAACAGAAACGAATCTATTTAAAACATAATAAAAATAAATAATAATATTTATTTCATTTTAGCAAATACAAAAAATTAAATTGTACACCAATCTGAATTTTTTAAACAATATATTTTATTTATTATTTTAAGGAAATTAAATGTATTATTCAAATTAAACACATTTATTAAGAAAGATAATTTACATAATATATTCACATTTATCCTCCTCTCAAACGCAAAACTAAATGAAGTGTACTATCTTTTTGAATATTATAATCAGCAATAGTTCTCGAATTTTCCAACTGTTTTCCCGAAAAAATAAGCCTTTGTTGATCTGGTGGTATTCCTTCCTTATCTTGAATTAGTTCTTTAACTTTTTCTATGGTATCAGATGATTCTACTTCAATTGTAATTGATTTACCCGTAAGTGTTTTCACAAACAATTGCATCTTTATTTTAAAATTGCTAAAAATATTAAATTAACAATTAACCAAAGGAATGGATTCAATATAAATGAAGAATTTTTGGTTACAAATCTTAGCTTAAATCTTTCATAAATCCAAAGATAATCTTTTGTATACAATATAATACACGAATTATTCGAAACTGCATGTAATACTGTGGAATTTGGCGGATTTATAAAGATGTGGTTAATTTGAGTTTTAAAAGGTAAATTATTTTCTTCTAAAATTAAAACTTTATTATCTTTTGTAAATATAATTTTTTGTTTTCAAAACCACAGTACTCAATACATTGTCAAGTAAAATAATTAAGAAAATGCTTTTTATAATCATTTTATTATTTTTCTTACTTTATATAATGCATTGCTTAATGGGCAGAAATTTATTTTTATATTATACCAGCAATAATAAATTTTCGTTAAATTATTGGAAGATAAGACAAGATGTCGCTCGTGAAATTAAATGAATTTATTCATTCTTTACTATTTGGAAATAAAAACTATGAAGCACCCAATGATTTATTTGTTAATCAACTTGTACTATAACTCTCAAAAAATAATATTGATGTAAAACAAACTGTAAGAACTGGAGGATTATTACTTTCACTTTACGTTATACAAAAAGATTTAGAAGATATTTTAAAATATATCAAACATGAAAATAGTATTTTTTATGATAAATGTATAGATTCAAATCCATCTTTACAACTAAAATCATTTTTAATTGATAATTTCTTATAAGAATTATCTTCAATTTGTAGAGGTGATTTAGAATTAGGAGCAACGGCTAATTCTAGTATTCCCGAAAACGAAGAAAAGTTTTATGAACGTGATGACAAATGTGTTTCAAACAGTCCCCCTTTAAAACAATATCACAATGCTGTAAAATTATATGATATAAAATGTAAATCTATAGGGAAGATAATGGATCCTTTTAAATTTGTATTAACACCTCATACTATGTTTGTTGATTGTGTTCATTGGGAAACCGAAAAAAATTTAAAAGAGTTTTTAATTCATTTTCCTACAAATTCTTTATCTATATCAGTAAAAAGTCTTTTAGAATCAGTTTTAAAATCCATTTTATTTGCAGATGAAAATATTTTACCACAAGGCATATTCGTGGAAGAAAAACAAATTTGATTATTTATACAAAACATTAACATTATTAACGAACTTATTGAAAAAGTAGACGAAACTAATACTCCTCCAAAATTAATAGGTTTAATTCTTCCTTTACTTGCAAAAGTTAAATTGGATCCGTTATGGATAAACGTTAATTTCTTTAAAAAAATCCAAAGATTCATCTAAAAATCATATTTACGTTAAATTGGCAGATTTAGAAAACGAAAATCGACTTTTGAGAGCGGCAGTAAACCTCCAATAAATCTAATACGTGTTTTGCACACTTATTTTGAGTAGAAATATGATAATCACATGGTCTTTTATAATTTGGAAATATTTTTTTAAGTTTAGCAATAGTTGGTATATTGAAATATTCCAAATTAATCGAAGGTATGTTAGCTTTTTTCAAAATATCATTTTGAAAACTCTTTCCTTCATATCCCAAACGAATTTCTGTACCATAAAAATTATGAAATTTTTGAAAATTTTTTGAAGAAACTGTAAGACTTCTTCATAATTATAAACTCGATGATATTTGTAATGAGAGTTTCGACACATAATAACCTCAAGTGAGTTATGTAAATATGGGTTTTCGTTTAATGCTCTGGTATACGACATTGGACTTTTAATTAAAAAAACTCTTTTATTACCTAAAATACCCCGATAAGCTAATTCTAAAACATAATAACGATTTGATATAATAACTCCTTCCGTATGTACCCATGCTACAATCATCTTTATTATAATAAAGATATAATGAATTTAAAGTTTATAATTATTTTAACTTTGCTTGTCTTCCTGATTAGCTCTTTTATTTTGATGTTATACTTATCATATTCAATTGCAAACGCTGCAAAATACGAAGTGAATGCTGCTACAAAAGTTGTACAAAAATATGGTGTTAATGCCGCAGACCTTTGGTCAAATAACAAGTATATATTTATCGTTCCTGTTGCATTGAATGTTATAGGCACAGTTATGACAGGTTTTCTCTTTTATAAGCAATAAAAAAGTGATAAAATGAATCTTAAACTTATATTGATCGTTTCTTTGATTGTTTTAATATTCGCTTCAATTTTAGTTTATGCCTATTTATTTTTCAATTCGTATAGCAGTACAACTACAGGAAAAGATATCTTTGCAACATACAGTTATCTATATTACACAGATATAGGACTTAGAGTGACAGCTTTGATAATTGCTGGTTTTTTATTCATAAAGAGATAAAATGTTTATAAATATTTTCAAACAATTCTTTTACAATTCCAACAGTTGATATAACACACTGATTTTCTTTCCAAAAGTTTTCAGCTAATTGTTTAACATTTGTATCAAAAACAGCAGGATAAAAATACTTATTCCAACAATCTACACTACTACATTTTTCATTTACAGATAATTTATAAATTTTATCCTTTACATAAACAAATATGAAATCATAAATTAAATTTAAACTTTTACTGTCACCCATATTCATCGATAAATGCTTTGTAAATAAATCTCCAAACACAAAAGAAATAAAATTAAATGAAATAACTGAACGCATTGCTTTCAAATTGTTTCATATAATTTCATTTAGAAAACATTTTTGCTTCAATTGAAAATGATGGTACCCTTGTTTGGATTTGACAAATATCTTTTGAATATAATATCTTTTATTATTTTGATAAATGAATAATTTTTCAGGTATAATATAATAATTATTAATTTTTTCATCCATTATACAAGAAAAATTATACCAAACATTTGGTGTAAACCTTACAAAAGTATCAGAAGGATAAAATAGCTGAATATCATTTTTATAAAATTTTTGTATTTGTACATAAGGATCATCATAAATTTCATTAATAATAACAAACAAATTTTACTTAAATAAAAATGTCTTGGTGGTAAATTATTTATATGAAATCCATCAGTTTTTTTATGTAATAAAAAAGACATTGTAGTAAATAATTGAAAGTTTATTAGGTACTTTTTTTCTTTATAAACAGTTCAAAAATAAGAAAGTTTAATTAATATCCATAGGTTCATCATATATAACAATAGTTTTATATATTGAATATATATAGCATCTCATTAACAATTCAATTATACATTCTTTATAAAAATTATATGCAGAATAAATACTCTGCATTTGTATTAATAGCGTTTAAACATATTAAATATTTTTTTAAACTAAAAAAATCTAATTAATATTTACATTTATCAATTTTAATTTTTTTTTATAAAATTTAAAATTATTATTTTGGTATGTAATTAAATCATGATTTTATTTATGACATGTAATTATTAAAAAAAATTGTAAAAATCTTTTGCATTAATAAAGAAATGAGTCAAAATAATTTTATAGAAACTATCGAGAGTAATTTAAAAACCGATGAGAACAATATATTATCCTCACTATCGAATTTAACAGTATTTGGTAAACAGCACATTTCGAAAATAGTTTTAGTGATTTCCGTTATACCTCCCGTTGTTTATGCACTAATTATATATTTATTCAAATTTAAATTAATTTATGTTTTGTTTTTTACTATATTTTACTTTATATTTTTATATTGGTTAATGGATACAAAATTTGATTTCTTTCTTCAATATTTAAATAAATTTAAACAATATATTATTCCTTATGTATGAATATGAATTTAGACTAAATATTTTGTGCGAGTCTGCTAATGAAATACGAAATATTTTTCTTCAATTTAGAAATTCAGTCAAGAATTATAAAGTTTTTTATATGGGTCATTTTCGACGTAAAAACCAAACGTGGGAAATTAAAGAAAAATTGAGACAAACTTCTGTTTATTACAATGATTTATGGTTTAATTTTGTTGAATCCAAAGAAAAAGGTTTTTCTAATTGGACTCAAAATGAATATAAATTATTTTATCAAAAAATTGGATTCTTTCAATTCCCTTTTATTGTTGAGCAACGATATGAAATAAATTTATCCAAAAATGCAAAAATGTATGGGTATATAAAAAATAATAGTTTAGAACTTGGATTAGTATTTGAATTAGAAGTACACACTTGTAACAAACCTTTATCAAAGCTTAAAATAAATATTTCTGAATTAGAAAAATATCAAAGCATTTTTTCATTCTTTAAAACCAAGTACCCTCTTCCATATGTTTTAATTAAATGTCAACGTAAACGAGTTAAACATACTAATGAACCTATTAAAAATGCATTGGTTGCAATTAAACATGATGGAATATTTGGATTTGTATATAGTTATGAAAAATACATTTATGAAATGTGGGAAAGGAATGTACAAAATATATTACAAGATGTTTCAATTGGAAACGGTATAATATATGGAGCTGAACGAATGAAAGATGGTACGGTAATTCTTTTAGATGTTTATCAAGTGAGAGGTAATTCAGTATCAAATGTTGAAAATAATCTTTTAAATTATTTACCGAATATTAAACATTTACCACCTAATTACAAAATTCAAAAATACTATAAAAGTATTCATGATCTACCTTCAAACTCAATGCATTGCGATGGTACTATATTTCATACTATGGATGATATAATTTATAAATTAAAAACCCAAAAAACTATAGATTTATTGTATGAAAATGGTTATTTTATTGTAGGAGATAAAAAAATTAAAACTAATGAAAAATTACAAAATGGAATAGTTTATGAATGTAATCTAGATTTTAAAGTTATTAAATCTAGACCTGATCGATTTATTAGTAATACAATAGTACAATTTAACGAAATTTTGAAACTTTAATTTTTCTTTTACAATACAAACATTGTTTATATAGAGTCGGTATTTCATCCCCACATCGCGTTTGAACAACAAAATAACGAATATTTGGTTGCTTGCAGCATAATTTTAGTTTTTTACCTTGAGTTTTCCATTCTTCGCAAAATTTTTGACTAAATAAAGGCTTCATGTTTATTCTTATAATAATTATTTTAGTTCTTTACTATTATTTTTTTTATATCTTTCCAAAAAATTGTAAAGAAACCAGTTGTTAGTAAAGTAATGGATTTGGAAAACAATTTGTACGATAATGGAACATTTATTAGAAAATTAAATAAAAATGAAGTATTTGATTATGATTCTAAACAAATTATTCTACCATTTCAATATTTAATAGAATATTTCAATAATGAATTAATATTTCACATTCAAAATAAAAAATGGAAAGTTCCACTTTCCGATGATTATTTTTGGAATGGAGATCGAATTTACGAAAAAGATGAATGTTTTGGTAAAGGAAAAATAAAAATAAAAGCTTCAAAAGAAAAATTGTTTCAATACATTCGAGAAAATGAATTAATCTTTGATAATACTCCTAAAAAACAAACTGAAGATTTAATTTTTAATGACGTCGATTTATTTTATTTTGAGTGTGAAAACAATGAAATAATTAAAAATTTGTCCTCCAGGTCATTATTTTAAAGAACAAAAATGTATATCTTTAGATATTTGTGTAAATCAAAAGGATGGGTATAAATATTCTGATATTTTAAGCACTAATAATTATTATGAATGCGAAAATGCAATTTCAATTCTTAAAAGTTGCCCAGATGATGAAATATTTGAACATGAGAAATGTGTTCATCCACAACAAATTTGTCAAATTAAGCCAGATGGATACAAATTTAAAATTGATAGAACAACTTTAGGAATATGTCTCAATAAAAAAAGTGTTATTAAACCTTGTTTGAAAAATCAGTATGTTTTAAATAACGAATGCGAATGGGATGTATGCGAAAATAAACATGACGAAATTGTACCTTTTCACGAATTTTCTCAATCACCATTTGCATATTACATTATTGCATATGGTAAATGTGATAATGGTAAATTAAAAGATATTCAATCGTGCCCATCTAAATGGGATTATTTTGAATCTGACTTAAACTTAACCGAATTACCTAAAGTGTTTGACGAAAAAGAAAAAAAATGTGAAATTCCAAATCTTTGCGATAATGTTAAATTGATTGACCCAAATGCCATTGTACCAGCATGGGATTATCAAAAACATTTGTCGACGTGGTATACATCAATTATATTTGATCGAACTGTAGGTTACAAATGTAATCCCAACAACATTCTTGAAAAAGTAAATGTTGAGTATGGATATTTAATTAAGGATTATAAATTAGTTCAAGCTTGTGATAAACATTTTGATAAAATTCCAACTAAAGATCCAAATACATTTTACGATTGTAATGCAAAATCTGTCGGGACATGTCCACCTGGATTTTATTTTAACGGTAAAAATTGTGTACCTAATATTCCAAATTCGTTCAAATTTAAACATTTAGATACATTTAAATTTAAAGAATTAAAAGAAAATAATTGGATTCAACATAGATTACGAACAAAAACAAGACCTACTCCACAGCAATGCGAAAATGATAAAATTTTTCTTACATCGATGCAAACATGTGTTCATAAAGACTGTAAGGCATATTCATTTATTCGAGAACTAAAAAGACCAATTAAATTAGATGATGAATACCAATGTGTATGGGATGAGCCAAAAATTAAGAAAACTCGATATGATAAATTAATTGGAAAACTCGATTTTTGGATTCAAAATTTTACAACAGAAAATAAATTAACCAATGTATGATTGGAAGTAAAGTTCAAACTGGAAATTTCGTATTAGATTCCACTCTTTATGTAACGTGTAAAATGCATCAACCATTTGTATTTTGTCCATCGTCGTCTACTATTGGAATAGAAAAAGTAGGAAGTAATTTATATGTTTGTAAACCAATAGAAGAAATTTATTCTTATAAATTACCTGCTGGTGAAACAATTAAAATTTTTATTAATGAAATAAATTACATTTTTATTCCAAACAATACGTGGTATACAATAAATAATCAACCGCATTATTATTGGAGATTATATTACATTTACAGCTGATCAAGAAACAACAATCCACTATAAAATTCTAACTAACAATCCACCTAATGCATTTATTAAAGATAAAAAGTTGCAAAGATTTCAATATGATTATAATATTTTAAATGATCGTCAAACAATGGATGCTTTAGTATATCATGATTACACAATACAAACTAATTTAGATAATTTTTATAGTTAAGTAAAGTATGAAGATTATAGCTCAAGGTGTGTTAATATGCTCAACAATTTATATAAGTTTAATTTTATCAATCATTACAATTTTAACTGGGAAATATATATTTTTATTTTTCATCTTGTTAACATTGGGTTTAACAGCTTATATGAGTTATTTAATAACAATAGAATCGGAACATTTAAAAATTGCAGGTGAAAATGTAGAAAAGTTATTACTGTATTTATATTCGCATTGGAAAAAAATATTTTATTTTTCAATGTATAATTAATAAATGTATCAACTGACAAAAATACATTAAAAAATCAAGTTTTATATATTATAGTATAATTAAAACATAACTTGTTATTTTCATATGATATTTAAGTTATATATATAAATTATTTCTTATTTGAAAAGTATGATTAAATCATTAAAAATTACAGTTCGATGTCCAGCTATATTTTTTAATAAAACTGATTTAGTTCATTTTATCGCTGCATATTATTTAGCTAACGGTTCAAAATTTATAAAGTTTAAAATTCTATCAAAACTCAAGTACGCTTACTATAATTCTTTTGTAACGTCATTTATAACTGTATATTTTTTTTCAAAATGGTAAAAATATATCTTCCTCATCCTATGCAAATTCCGTTTTCAACTTATCTAGAAGAAGGATTAATAGAAATTATTCATATAGAACCAAAAACATTCGCTACTATAGAAAGAAAAATATGTGCTTGTAATACAAAGAATGGAATTGCTGTTCATGATAATAATATTATTATAAGAAACCGTGATTTATATATAATAGGTTATGAAAACTATTTAATCGAGTGGAATACTGAACAAGAATTTATAACAGCTGTGTTTTGGTTAGTAAAATCACGATTTTATAAATTTAATTGTCAGATTACAACATATTTTTCAAAGCGTACAAAAAAAATTGAAACCACGTTATTGAGAGATTACAAACCATTTTTTCATACTGTTGAAGAATTTATATGTGAATGCTTAAGATATACTTTAGAAGATATACCTGTTTATTGTTTGAAACATATAGTACTTTCAGGGAATAAAAAAGGCCCTACTATTGAGAATGTTATTTAAAATTAAAGTATGGAAACATCTTATGATATAATAAATACCAAAATGTATGCTGAGAATTGTGCGTTGGAATATCAATATAATAAATTTTTACAATCTCATCCACATATTTTTCGTCATTGTGAAATAAATTCTCGTCAAGCAACTAACGACGATTATTATATTCCACCTGCAATAGCTAATTAATGTAAAGTTGTTAATATAAAATTTAATGAAACAGGTTGCAAAAAAGTTGCTTGTTTTCCAAAGAAGGATAATTTACAAAATTGTACTAATGCAGATAATACTACTATAATATCATTAGGAAATCAATATACATTTGCTTGCCAACCTGCATGTTCGCAAATTTCTTTAGATATTGATACAGAATATCGTAAAGGAAAATGTCTAATGGTAAATACAATTAAAAAAATGTTTGCAATGTTTCCCGAATCCATATTTGAAACGAAACCCATACATCCATTACATAATGGTTTAGATTTTAAAAATAATACATTGTACATAAATAGATTATATTGTAAATATTATGGATTAAATTTTAATTTGTCTAAAAATGAATGTTATGAGTCGGGGCATCAACAAGTCTTGGAATTTATTATAGGTTCTGCATTGTATCGTTCAATAAAAAGAGCTAGCGTTAACAAACAAAAGAAACCGATATTAAATGTATCTGTTCCAAATTACATAAAAAATGTTGATGAATGGTTAGACGGAAATAATAAAAAAAAAAACAAAGAAAAAAAAAAAGAAATGTTACAAATGTGTGATGTAGATAAACAATTTCTAAATGAACTAGTAAGAGATATTGCTATTGATATAACAGTTGAGAGAGAGAGAGAGAGAGAGATGTAACTTTAGATGTTAAAAAATTTTAAATATTCATTTTTTATTATTAATAATTATATTTTTTTTAAACAATACTAAAAAAATCAATATAAATATTTTACTAGAATATTAATATATATAATTCTAAAAAGAATAATAATTAAATTAATACAATTGATTTTAAATAAATTAAAATTTCCCATAGAGGAGTATTATTTTTAAGTTATTTCATCAATAAAAAAAACCCCACAATACAAGAAATTTATTTAGATGTACATTATAAAGGAAAAAAATATTATTAATTATTCATTGAAAAGTATTGAAAATTAGCTTTAATTTTAAATCAGCATAGAAAAACATATTATTTTAAAAGTACACAACAAGAAATTTACTCATTAACTATATAAATATTTTTTAAAAAAATAACTTTTTTTGCTGTAAAAATTTATTTGATTTTCTTAAGTTGTATATTTATAAAAAAAATAGAAATATTTTACCACAATATTACTATATATATAATGTAAAAACCTTATATATAAAAAAATTATACAAATATGAGTGATTTAGATAGATTAAAAGTACCCATTATGGAATATTATTTCAAGTTATTCCACAAGTACAAAAAAAAAAATTAAACGATGAATTTGTTAGGGAATGGATTTCTCTTTTAGAAGTGTATAAACAAATTCCAAGTTTTATACGTTTTGATACTTATAGTCAATCACATTTGCCAGTATTATCTCGACTGAATCCAAATGCAAAATCTGTATTAATTGTTCATTTTGAAAATACAAAAATATTTGTAAGAGGTGCTAGTATTTTCCCTATATTTCCATTCAGAGTACAATTATCTTCTCAAACTATTTGTTGCCAAGAGGGAATTAGTTTACTACTATTGTATTTAAAAATCACAAATATTAAATTTGTAGGATTTTATAAAGTGTACAAATACAAAAGTTTTACCGAAAAGATTTTAAATCAAAATCCAGACATCAAATGTTATCCTCCATCATGCTTTAAATATTTTTGTAAAATAAATAAAGTTATAAATGGATATATTTGAACAAATGACATCTTTTGTGAGATGTACTCAACATCTTGATTTTTTTCAAAAGTTTATCAATAAAAAATTTGATTTGATTCCAGCTTTGGTTTTGAGTGATAAACAACTTTTTTTTAATTCACCCATTTAATAAACATGTAATTAATAAATCTTTAAATAATTTAACTCTAAAATTAACGGAAACAACTTTCGATGTTACTCACCATTATATTTTTAATTTGAATTATAAGAAAATGGATTATCACTATGAAGCTGTAGAAAACGGTAATTATTTTAAAATTATGAATTTGATTAAAAATAAACGCTTTCGTAATATTACCGAGTATCGATTTTTTGGATTGGACATGCCTAAAAATTTACAAAACATTGAACAAAATGAAATACAACATGTTAAACGATATTTTTTCTTAAACGATATAAAAAAATATCCACCCGAATTTAAAAAATTAAAAAATCAATTAGCCATTTTAACAAATCTAGCAATATACGAACACTTTAATTTTAATATGTTTTCTAGAAAATATGATGATCAATTAAAATCATCTTACGATATACAAAATATTTCGAGAAAAATTATCGATGATGTTACTAAAAATTATAATTTAGTTCAATTACATGTTCAAAATTGTTATAGCAATTTATATAATTTGATTTTAAAAGAAATGCTAAGTAAAACTGAAGTAAATGAGATGTTAGCATTTGAAATAGCAAGAAAACTCATGTTTAAACATATGATTGAAATCAAAAATAATTTAAATTTTCAATTAAACTCATTACTAGAAGATATTACTAAAGAACTGGAACACGGAATGTACTAAGAGAGTCTCACAGACATTATATAAATACATTTTTAAGAAAATTTAAAATATCACTTATATTTACTAAATGATCTGGATAGTAAATTATTTTAGGGGGTTCATCACTCCATTCTAATAAATATTTATAGTTAACAATAAATTGTTTTAAATTATCTTTTAATTTAATAGCTGAAACATATGTATCTTCATTTTCTTTGTCCAAATATAGATAAACAGATTGCCTATAGATTAAAACGTATTCATTATGGGGAAAAATGTGTAATATAATTTTATGATTGCGTAGATTCCACCATAATGCAATTTTTTCATTTATATTTCTATTAAAGTATTGTGCATTTTCAAAATTATATAACAATAATAAAAGACAAATAACAATGAAAATAAACATTATTTACTTGGTTTTATTTTTAATTTTTACAATTACTATATTTAATTTATTTTACAAACCTAGTTTTTATAAACTTTTTAACACGAAAAAAATAATTACTCATTTAAATACTACACCTACAGCATTTAATGCATTTGATCGATTATTTTGTCCAATAAATGGATTTAAATGTCCAGATTACAGTTGTGAATGTTCTCATTATTGTACAGGTAATAATTATGAAAAAATTAACATTTTTGAAGGCGACGAAATTATTTTATATAATGAAAAACTAGATCCCGGTACATATTGTTTGCCTAAAGTATTTTTGAAATGTAATTTACAAACAACTATTCCATTTTATTCTGCAAATAATTGGACATGTATACCTAGAAATAATAGCATTTTTAAAGGAAATAATCTAATTGCTTGTAAAAGTCCATTTGCTCAAAATAATGATTTGAATGTACTGGTTGATAATATGACTGGTGATGTAGTTACATCTTTTATTATTAAAGATTTTTATGAAATGTATAATGTAAAATTACGATACGAATGTCTATGTGGTTCAAAAGATAAAAAAAATAATCCAATGATAAATCTCGAAGAAGTTCCTTTTAAATGTGTAAGTGATTATTGCTTATCGAGTTTTTCAAATGTATCGATGAATATAGGATGGGATTCTAATAAAAAAAGAATGTAATTGTAAGCCATTCGCAAATGAAAATCCTAATGATTTTACAACTCCATGTGTTCAATTTAAAACGTGAATATTACACCATAACACATTTAAAGGTATTGTAAAATGTATTGACAAAAATTCATTTACAGAATATCCAATATACTGTTCTAATAAAGAAAATGTATTTTTGTTCGAAAAAACCATAACATTTGAAAACAATCCAATACATTATCTCAAGAAAACAATTTGAAACAAGACAATGAAAAACGTTTTATTTAAAAATTCTTGGATATTATATTCTGATGAATTTTTACGTAGTCAAATTGTTTTATACTATCCAAAAAATATGATTTTTACCGCTCAATTACTACATGATTACTTAAAAAATTTCCAAGATATTTATAAAGAATTTCCATATGCAGAAAAATTTAATATTGATTCTTTTAATACAATCGATTGGGAAAATACACCTTTATCTTTTGATATTAATGCAAACTTAATTATTGCTCCAGAACCTCTCAAACAATTAATTAATTTAATGAAACGTTTAAACTACAAAAATGCAGAAAAAAGTATTTTTGGATCATTTCAAATACCATTTTTAAGGATTTCATCATTTATTATTATTATTATTATTATCATACTAATATCATACATTTATACATTATTTAAAAATTATAATATTTTGCAACGTTTACAATATATTTATTAGAAAGATATTTATCCAAATAACAAACTCATCCTATACATATATTCTGTTTTAAATTCTTAAAGTGTTCTTTATCTAGTAGAAGTTGTTTCATGTAATCTGCCCAATATTCATTTTTGGATATGAATTCTTGAACCACTTCTTGAAAATTAATACTACACCAGCAAATTCCTTGTACAGGTATATTTTTTGTGCATAAGTCCAAATTCTACAATCGTGATACCATGGTTTGTTTAAATTATGAAAACAACCATAACAGTCCGATATCTTTTTAACTGATGTCTTAAAATGATCACACAAGATTTCGTACATCGAATCAGCTAATTTTAATTCAATAATTTTATCCTTCCTACCTCCTTCGGAAACCGTTGATAATAGAGTATTGGTAAAATGTTTAATTAGACTGTTGATAACACAATCTGTTATAATCATCCATTATATAGTATAACTTTTCCCATTGAGTTTTATTTAAAATGCATATGGGCAAAAGAAAGTGTGTTGAAAATTCGTTTTCCATTCGAAAATTTTGCAAAATGACAATAAATGATTTTTTTTTACTTGTTGGATAGAAAACATGAGAGTATTATTTAAAGCAACTGGTTCTTTCTTAATAGATCTACAAGAAAAGTTCTTCCAGGGTACAAGATGCATCCATGTTAGAGGTGATAAAATTAAAGTATCATCATCTATTAACACACCATCTTTATAATGACATAACTCAATTTCTATTTTATTGCACGATTTTACAATGTAAATGCTAAAATCATCATCCAACGAAAAAGAATTTAATACTTTATGATCCATGGTACTCACATATGTAAAATATCTAAGATATTAAAACCTTTATATACCTTATATAATAAAAACTGTATTAAATAAAAATATTTTTTTGTTTAATATCTTATTAGAAATGCATTTCTCTCTAAAATAAAAAAAAAAAGTTTTCACTCTAATTTAATTATACAGTACAGCAATAAAAAAATGTTTTTTCACGGCAAAAGAATTAAACAAAAAACTTTTCGATATTAGAAAACATTTTTTTTCTTCATATATTATTAGTATATATATAAATGGTAGATATTCCTCCCATTAAAAAGAAGATGGATAATTACATAATAAATAAAGTTCTAAGCAATGAAATTTTGAAAGAGGCTATTCAAAATTTATGCGAACCCGGAGTTAAAAATTTAATCGATGAGAACTGGATAAATATTTTAAAAAACAGCCCCGTTTATCAAAAACACGAAACCAAAAACGCTTTTAGCCGGCCATACCTGTCGACCGACGCAAACAATGTACCTATAACTAAACAATACATATTGGATTTGGAAGATAATTTCGATGTCTTAGTCGTCGGATATTTCAAACCCGGAAAAAAGGACTCTATCAAGCAATCTAGTTGTAAGCCTTTAGATGAAATCGGGACCGTGCTGTGTAAACATCCATGTTTACCGAGTAATTTCTTTGTGAATACCTGCAATGGGATATGTCCTTCTTGCAGAAGATTCGATGAATTGCGCAACAACACATGGTGCATTAAAGACACAAAAGTTTACACTCCGGAAGGGATAAAAATGCCTCTAAAGCTTATATTCAATCAATTTTTAAGACTCCGCATTTGGCAATTGCCCGGCTCGTGATTAACATGAAGTATTATTTTAATAATTATCACAAGATTGGTGGAAGAGTAAAATCGATTATTTTTATTCAAGAAAGTTTATTGCGAGAAGAGTCTGAAAACATGGAAGACGTTTTAACAATTGAGCAAACCCGTTTCGTTCCCGCTAAACTACCTGAAAATAGTATATTGGCTATACCCGAAGGAATGAAAACAGAACCTACATTTCAAGTCAAATCAACACCCCTGTGATAGACAGAAATTTAAAATTTTGCTGACAACAGTATAAAGTTCAAAGTCTGTATCATTTTTTTAAGGTAAGGTTCAACAGATATGCGTAAATCGTATCCGTCATCCATCATTTCATTAACTCTGTCATCCACTCCTATTAAAAATATATCTTGTTTATATTGTTTTCGAATATGTTCTGAACATTTTATAACACCGTTTTTTATTCGGACGATTGACATTGTGTTCTACCAAATATTTTGTATGCATACGACATTAATTTTTAAATAAAACTATTTATTACTAATTCTACGTACGAGTCTACACCATAACTCCATAAAATGATGTCAATATTTGAAAATTTTAAGAAATTAAGTAAAAAATCCAAGTGTGGTCTCACGTTAAATTCTTTCTCATCAAAATAACCCAATGTTTCATCTAAATCAAGAACACACACGTAATACATTCTTTTTTTACAAAAAAAAAATAATAATGTCAAAAACTATAGATAGGTTATTGCGCCATCTCACTGAAAATGCTTATTATTCTCCAACATGTTGTATATGGCATCACGACCACAACTGTTTGTTATTAACTACAAATTTCGATAATAAACGCTATCATTGTTTGTACGAAAGAGAATTTCCAAAATGGGTTTCTTACAATTCGAGTAAATCATGTGATATTCCCGAATATTTTAACGATTTGATTATGTTAAATAAATTATTAGGTTCAGAATATGTTTTAAATTTCATTACGCACATTCGAGACAAATCGAAATACACAATCGGTTTGTATGAAATCAGAAGTGGGTTATACAGTCCTAAAATTATGAAATCTGAATATTTATTTGAAACTTTTTTAACTTTTATAGTACTAACATGTCAAATTTGTTATTTATTGGGGGGTTACATGCCTAATATGAATCACATGAAATTTATTTATACTGAGTATCATCCCGTATTAGTAGATATTGGTAGAGAAAATAATAAATAATAATCGAGAAAAAAACGGTTACACAAACGTTTTAAACGAAAAGAAATGGAAACGATTTATGAAATCCCGAACCACAAAGTTTATTATTTATGTTAAAATCACACATCCCGATTTTTTTAAAAAGCAATTTAGAAAAGAATGCATATTATCAGAAAAATATAATTTTAGTGACGAAACACACTCACTAATATGTAAAAGTCGAAAAGCGTGCCTACATGATATTTTAACAGATTATAAAAATGTTATACCTAATCTAACAAATGCTATTCAAAAATTACTACAGTATCTTTATTCAACATCATTAACAAGAAGAAGAAAATTATCCTACTTACAAATTATTGATTTCACTCTTAGTTCAAACCCAACTGTTCATTTATTGATTTTGAAATAGCTCTGAAACATAATATATATATATATATATTTCAGTATAACTTTTGATAATTTTAATTATTAAAAAAAATTCGAGCTGACTTAATTAATTAATGAACCAAAGCAAGATTTAATATTTCAGTATAACTTTTGAGAATTTTAATAATTAAAAAAATATTAATTTCTTAGAGTTTGAATTGTAACAAAAATAATAATAATACTTGTAAATCCAAGACAAAAAAAATTCACTATATGTATATTCATTAAACTAGTGAAATTCAGAAAGGAAACATAATTAAACATTATATTTATTATTAATATTGCTTTAACTACACGTATTATAGATAATTAACACTACTGTTATATTGTAGTTATCTCCTGCGGTTACAAAAATATTTCAATAAATCGTACAAAAAACATTTAATTTCCATAGCTAACATAATGTTTTTAAACATTCTTTCCAAAGAACTTTCACGATGATATGTCCTTGTAGTAACTGTCGTTACATAGAAATGATCATCATTGAACCTTTCTTTAAAATAATTTCTTTCCTGATAAATTCTCCTTGATGGGTAATGTGGAAAGAAATCGTAAATTTCTTCTATATATATTTCAAACTCTCCTTGTATATACTATAGCGTGAAAAAAAATAAAAAAATCACATAATATAAACATATATATATTACAAATAACTATATATAACATAGAAATATATTTTTTAATTATAATATTTCAAAAAAATAAATTTCAGCTGTTAACATGTCAAAGCCATTGTAAAAAATTCAAGATAAAAACCAACGTTTTTATATAGTGGCAAAGTTTAGCAAAAAAATTATTTAAATATTAGTTAAAACTTTGTAAAAAACCTCATATCTCTCTCGTCTTTAAGATCACTCTCTTTGCGAAATTCAATATATCTCCCATAGATGGCGTCAGGTTACTACACAAATTACGTTTCTATAAAAAAAAAAATTAATGAAATATTAGTTAAAACTTGTCGCAAATGTCTATATATTGCATTGTTAGGCGAATAAGAACGATTCCCAAAGTTCCAGAGCTCTAGCTTAATGGGAAGTTGGTTAAATAAACGATCGAAATTTTGATGACACACACACACACCAAGTGAAATACAGCTAATTCGATATAAAAACCAACGTTTTTAAAAACAACGTTTTTATATGGTGGCAAAGTTTATTAAAGAAAATTATTGAAATATTAGTTAAAACTGTTGGTTATTTTTAACTTTAAAATTTACTAAAAAAGAGATATTTGTGAACGTATTAAAAAATTCATAATACCCATAAAATCAAAACATGCATTTGAAAGTTTGTAAGTCATTCTATTAAAAAAAATAGGAACCAGAATTCAGAAAAAATTATTGTGATAAGACATGGTGCCAAATATTAGAAACTTTCTTTCTTGCGAATGATTACTGACTAAAAGACAGCAACCCTTACTATCTCGGAGATAGTATCTCCCCTTTGTGAGTACAAAAGTTTTACGATATTTCTTGTGGGGTGGGGAATGCCTGGTGTTCCCAGAGGGGGAAAGAAGTTTTTTCCTCAATCCTAAAAGCGCAGAGAGGAAAGAATATTTTGACTTATTAAAATTATTGAAATATTAGTTAAAACTTCTCACAAATGTCTAAACATTGCATTGTTAGGCGAGTACGAACGATTCCCAAAATTTCAAAGCTCTAGCTTGATGAGAAGTTAATTAAATTAACAATCGAAAATTTGATGACACACACACACATATTATTCACTGCTGTTAGTTACATATTATCACTTAGCTGAAGAAATGTCTTTTTAATTTTCATAATGTATAGAAAATTAAGAATATTTATTTATTTAATACTTCAGGAAGTAAACATTCATTCATTTCATCTTCTGTGTTTGTAATGCATGTATAATTTCAGTCATGACAATTCTTTTATTTCATTTGAGCAATCGGAATTAAAATATGTGTTCGGAACATATTTTATTACAAGTGTGTCTCATTTAATATTTAAAAATTATTAATACCAAAAAATTAACTTTGAAATGCTTAACTGATCTTTTTAAAGCATTAATTTAGCAAACAAAAATATCTCAATAAGCAGATCAGTCTTTTTATATGTTTATCAATTTGCCAAGATCTGCATGAAAATACTAATTTAAATTAATTCATTTGATCTTTTATTGTATTTTATCTGAGATTAGCCTTTATAAGACTTGATTATCTTTAAATCTCAAAAATAATTTTATTAATAGGAATGCATGAGGATATGTATATTAATGAATTAAATAGGTGTACTTTTTTTTGCCTTTTCTTTGGTAATAAAATTGAAAATGTTGTAGATATTCTTTGTCAAATAATAATTTATTAAAACAGAAACTAAGTTTTCTTAACTGTTATAGATAGGGGTAAACAGTATTGTATTTTTTAATGTATTATATATATATATACGCTCACAACATTTTTATGACAAATATAATTTTTTTATTAAATATAGTTCATTACAAACTTTTCGAAATATGTATTCTAGATTGAAGTATCTTAATACATTTCTATTTTATTTGTGCATAAAAGTCAACTAAACTATCCAAAAAATTCACCAATACTTGAGTTCCTTGATATTGCATTTGAAATAATTGATAGTGTGTGATATGACATTTGATTTTATATATATTATACTGCAATAAATTGTTATTAAAACGCATTCTAAAAAAAAAGAAAATTTAGTATTTCTGCTTACTTCAATCCTGAAAATAATCAAATTCATTTAGTTATTTTTTTAATCCTTGTGACTTAACGAATCTAATTCTGACGTTGATTGGAACATTAATTTTTGAAGTTTTACCAGGAGAAAAGGGTAATTTCTTAAAAATTCTTCTTTTTCTTTAATAATTTAAGTTCCAAGTTATACGATAACCTTGTTAATATTTTTTGCCTTTAGTGCTAATTCAATATCTTTTTAAAACAATATTCAAGTTTTTAAGCTTTAAAATAAAACTAATTAATTCTTTATTACTATTAAAATATTAATATATATATATATATTAATATTTTAATAGTAATAAAGAATGGAAAACAATACTGAGTTAAGACACTGTACCGTAGAGTTATATTTACTTCAAAATTACATATATAGCTATTAATTTTAATATTTCTTTTAAAAAAAAGTGTATGAAATATTCAGTGTTATACATTATATCAGTTGCGAGTAAATTCAGTACAATTAAACAAAACTTATTGAGAAATTTGATCATTTCGAAATATACCAGAACGATCTTCAGGAGGAAAAAAAAACGAATTACTAAAACTAACTTCCATTTGCTACTACATAAATATATAACTTCATTTTACTTCTTAAAATTGGTAAGTATTTTTTAAAAAATATTTTTGAATGGTTCATTTTAATATGATAGAATTAAAAAAAAAATACATAAAACTCTTTCAACATTGAGATATTTTCTAGAAATATTAGTTTATTGAAATGATAAATCTTAACATTTGGAGAAAAAAAATTAAATGTACTTAATTTGTAAAGAAAAGAATTTTAAAATTTTGATACGTTAACATGAGATAAATTTAGAATCCACTAACATTTTTTTCATTCATATGATAAATTATTCTCTGCGTAGTAAAATATTGCTTGATCATATTTCCATCAGATAAAACGCTTCATAATAGACTCTTTTGAAAATCCTATCTGCCAGAGGTCGAATTCTTATTTGATCATTAAGAATTTCTGTATTTATTATAAGCGATATTTATTTTCAACATCTTCACCTGAAGGATTTCATTATCTGGAACAACAGACTAATTTTCCAAAACTGTTTACTAATGAGATTATTTTGGTAAACCTATTTTATCTTATTATAAGTTACTTTTTTAACAGAAAAAAAAATAATGGAAAATAATACTGCGTTAAAGCACTGTACCGTAGAGTTATATTTACTCCCAAACTACATCTTTAATTATTAATTGTAATATTTTTTGAAAAAAATTATATGAAAGTTTCAATGTAATACACTAAATCAGTTATGAATAAGTTCAGTACAAACAATTAAGGCAAATTTTATTATAGAATTTGATCATTCCGAAGAATACGAGAATAATCTTCAGTAATCCAATAATAACGAAGGAAAAAAAATCAATTTCAATGTTAAGGGATAAAAATTATTTATTCTAGTACTTACGGTATTGAAAATCACACATTTTTTTCTTACAATTTTAATTACTTTAATATCGATTCGCTAATTACTACACAACTTCAATGTACTTCTTCAAATTGGTAAGTATTTCTTAAAAAAATTTTTTTTCGGTTCATTTAAAATATCAAACAAAACTTTCAGGTAAGCAGCAAGAAGATAGCTAGAGCGCGATTAAGCCGAAAACACTTTTCTGAAAACAGGATCACGCAAGTTCTTACGAACTTCAATTTATTTTTTCTATTAGAATCAAATTACTTTAACCTAATTTCTATTTACTTTTATTACATAATTAATTTACTTCTTCAAATAGGTAAGCATTTTCTTAAAAATATTTTTCAATGGTTCATTTTAATAGCAAGAAGATGGCTGGAGCGCAGTTTAGACGACAACGCTTTTCAGAAAACAAGACCGTTTGAAAAATGGTAAACATCCAGAAAAACAGTATATTACTACGCAGAGAGTTTTCCCCTCCCCTCGGCAAGAGGATCATCTTGCGTACGGTTGCTACAAACTGGTTTCTCCCAAGGACAACGCCTTGGCGATCAGCCTTTAACTAGAAATTAGGATTTAGCGGGGAAAAATCTTCAACCCCGTAAACTGAAGGATCCCCGCAAATAATTAAATCAAAACAGCACAGCACAAACATTGAACGTTTTTTTTTTCTGTCATCATCATTTTTGCAAAACATATAAACGTTACAGCTTTTCTCTCTCACATCTGTTGCCACTCTCCAACAGAGAAACTTACCTCTCGTGGAGTTTGATCGTGATGCAACGATTAGAATTGAAATTGTTAAAGTAAGTCTCAATGCATTAGTGCCATCTTTTAAGGTTGAAATGATTTTATACTTCTGCCTGTTGTTGATCGTTACATTGAACTTTTTTTTAAAAAAAGAGATATATTGCAGCGTTTTTACATATTTCACTTGGTGTGTGTGTGAATGTGTGTGTGTAGGTGTGTGTGTGTCATCCAATTATCGATCGTTAATTTAACCAACTTCCCAACAAGCTAGAGCTCTGAAACTTTGGGAATCGTTCTTACTCGCCTAACAATGCAATATTTGGACATTTGCGACAAGTTTTAACTAATATTTCAGTAATTTTTTATATCGTAGTTTGTGTAGTAACGTAGAGTCACCTATGGAAGATATATTGAATTACGCAGAGAGAGTGATCTTAAAGACGAAAGAGAAATGAGGCTTTTTACAAAGTTTTAACTAATATTTCAATAATTTTTTTTAATAAACTTTGCCATCGTTTAAAAATGTTGTTTTTAAAAGTGTTGGTTTTTATCTCAAATTATTTATAAATGTATTTCAATAACATGTGCATTGTAATTAATATATAGTTCTGTATATAATGATTTCTGTCTTGGAGTTTGATCGTGATGCAACAATCATGTTGTATTTTTGATATTGTTTTGAGTTGGGGATTCGAGCCCGGATGCCACTAAGGCCTGATGCACGTAAAATCCGTCGAGATCCCAAGTCTTCCCATAGGCCTAATGTGGAAATTTGGAGAGGGAGAAGTCAGCTCAGGTGTTGATCTCATCACTTGAACATGGTTTAAAATTACGTGGTCCGTTGCCAATAGCCCTCATGCTTCTTAGAGCGACATTAAAAAACAGTCATAATATGTTTTGTTCTGTTCAGCAAGTTTATTTTTCAAACATAACCTTAATTGCAGAATTTCCAGGAATTGTGTGTCCTGAATATCAAAATAAACAAAGTTTATTATTTTGTTTAAACCTGAAAGACTTTAGTATGTGTTTCGTTTTTATCCTGCGATATGTGTGTTCAGGCTCATTAATGGTTTTATTTTTCATTTTTCTTGTTTTATTACAAATAGGAATTTCCAGAAGGTTATTTAGAAAAAAGATTTACATTAATTTTTGATCCTCTAATCAATATATAAATATGAAGGTATTTAAAATATTCAATAACAGTTCATACCAAATATTTTTTGAGAAGTATTTCTAATAAAAAACGTAATTGAATCCAAAGTACGTTTTAGTAAAACATATTCCATTTGGTCGAGTTGTAAGGCGGTGAGAGTGGTTGTAAAAACAATAAGTCATTCAGACCTTTTTCTTTTAACTGCAAAACTTTAATTTAAACATTAATGCAGCACGAAACACAATATTTAAGATAATACTACACATTTATAGAATTGTCAGACATGGCTAGTTCTTTCGCCATTGTTCTCCAGTTTCTCGCTTTCTCTCTCACTCGACTCATCTAGCGTTCAGTTCTTGCTCTGCTCGTCAAGTTGAGTTGTTCTTCAACTCCGAATCAAATTGAGCTGTTATTTTTTTTCACTAATCTTCACTGTTTTATTTACAGAACTAAGAATTTCAGGAATTGCGCTTTAAGGCTCCCATCTACCAGCAATTTTGATTTTGTGAGGATAAAATTAATCTTACAACATTTCTACTTCTCCCCTCAAACATCGATTATTTTATTACATTTGAATGTGATAAAATGAGCAAAAAATAATGAAGGTTTCTGCTTTATTACATTTTTTCTCCGATTAAAAAATATATTTTTATGTCAAATTATTCGTTTTATTACTTAATTAATCCCTTTGGGATTTCCTGTTTCTTAAAAATAATTTTAAAATATTTTCAAAAATTGGGGGAAATATGTTTCCGCTGAAACGTTAATCACTTTTGGCCCTTTTGGTGCATTTGATTGCATTAAGATAAAATGGATTACATTTGACAAGGAAATAGCATACATTATTTGGATAGATAATGAATTCTATTTTAATTATCTAAAAGTTTTAACGTTTGGAACTAAAACATAATTAATTTTTAAAATATTTTCTTTCTTACAAAGCTAAAGTAACTGAAAATTAATTTTTGGCGGAAAACAATGGCTAACGATCTCTCAATTCAATATATCACTTACTCCTATTGAAAGAATATTTAATTAAATTTTAATAGTTCGCTTCAACATTTTAAATATGACTTAATAATGAGACGAGTAAAATACTGAGATTACATAATAATTTATTTAATTTCAACTGATTTCAGATGTAACGATGATAGCCAATTATTGAAAAAAAATATGTCAATAAATAGTCCCATGTACAATACATTTAAAAGTATGTAATTGGACATCATGCTCTGAAAACATAAAAACAACAAAGTAAACAAACATTAAAGGGTCTTTTCCATTTTACCGGCACAGTCGATAAAGTCGCCAAAAATGATACATATGATGCCAAACTGCAGTACATTTTTTCATGCGTATATTGAGTATTGTGGTCAATAATGTCTGTTTTGCTAGATTTGAGCCGGTAAAATGAAAAAGTGCCCATTAAAGATGATGGTTATTAAGCACTTATCTTCTAAATCATTTTTCTCAGCACTCGACTAACAATTCAATTTTTCAATAGAAGAAAAGGATGCCAAAAACATTTCCCTTAGTTACTTGAGAGACATCTGTAATTTGTATTCAGATTCATAGTTTCAAAAGGTGGTCATTTCATACAGTCGGACTAAGTTCATAATCTATTTGATATCATAATCGAAGGAGCTGCAAATTCTGTCATACACAAAGAGATCTCAATATTCCTCCTATTATTAAACACATCAACTATCTCTCTAGAACAGGGCTTCTTAAACTATGGGTCGCGACCCCAAATGGGGTCGCGTAGCAAAGTTCTGCGGTCGCGAGAGATTTTATAATGTCAAATATTTTTATATACCATTTTATAACATCACTAGAGTTGGCGGAATACAGTGGACTTGCAGCGTCTATACAGGCGCATTTGTTGAAGGTTTTGAGCTATCTCCACCGACAGCAGTAAACGATCGATGATCGCTATTATTATACTGTGGCTATACATTGTTAGTGCGTTTGTCGGTATCATACATGTTGAATAAATCGCACGCCGCTGACTTCCCACTCTGACCGCCACCTCTAAATATCACACACAATCAAAGGGAGGAATGCGCGCGTACACACGTGCAACCTGCAGCTAAACAATGATTCATGTATGGGGTCGTCAAGGTTTGTATGGGGTCGTCAAGAAACTCGCAATCATAAATGGGGTCGTGAATGACAAAAGTTCAAGAAGCCCTGCTCTAGAAGATTCTATACTAGACTAGCAAATCATAGCAACCCTCTAAGGGACCAGCTAATTTTTGCTCACAATAATGGAACCCATGCCCTACTTTACCAATCTTGCAATAATTATTTCCATGTAATTCCCCCATAGCATTTTGCATTCCAACTCAGACCCTTCTAATTAATTCCTTTATCACTCCTTCAATAGCCTCTTTCTCAGTCAACCATCTCCCTCCAAGACCTACATCATCATCTATTCAGCTTTTCATCAGCTGTTTAATTTCTTTTCGCCATCTCTACCTCTCCTCTCTTTAACTAGTTTGCTGTCCATCGCTGTGCACCCAGCCAAACTAGAACCATTTTTATTTTTCCCTTCCGTCTTCAGCTTTCACATCATTTAAATAAAAGTTTAAATAATATTTTACGCATTACTATTTTAGTTATTGTAATTTTACAATAATAATAATAAAAATTTTTTAAAAATAATCTTTTAAAATAATTCTGTCCTCTTGCTGAAGATTAGACATAGTCTATCGAAGGCACTGAGGGGCTAAAAAAATGATATAAATATTTTTTATAATCTTATCTTACTATAAGATTTGTAAACTTTTTTTTAAAAAATCTATTAAAAATCTCATCCTCATTGTAAATAATTCATTCACTTTCCTATACTCTTTCCTCTCCCTTTTCTTTTATGCTTTTTTTAAAATTCATTTATGCATTAGGCATATTTTAATATGCTTGTTTTAATTTAAAAAAAAAAAAAAAAAACAAGGCTTCGATAAGACACTGAGTAAAGAGTCCACCGGACTGGCACTCGTCTCTATCTGATTGTTGTTGTTGTCAATGGAGCTGCCTCTTTTCTCTAGAGTAATCGTGCGCTCTTTAACGGCTTGGATCTGTTGTGATATCGGAATTGTCTGTTGAAGAATGCAGATGTTAGTTATTCTTGTCAAAGTTCGTGCTATATAGTAAAATGTATTAAAATACATATAAATGATGTCAGAATATTTATGAAATTTTTGTACAGCCGACGAATGACTTGATGTTACTTTACTAGAGGTAGTATTTCAATATTTTGAAATTTCTGATAATGATTATTACTATATGAAACGTGTTGAAATAGCTTAAAATACTAGTGTATATTATTTTTTTCCTAATTTAATAATTTTTAAGAATTGCTTGAAAATTTTTTGGATCTTAACTTTTATAATATACGCGTTCTTTATTTTCTTTAATTTTTTTTATAAATAGAACACTGTTCGATTATCGGATAAATTTCTCGATTATCTGGAGATTATGTTATGAATGATACACATGATGGTGTAATTATATTCACAAATTTTCGCGCAAAGTGATAATTTACTTTCTCCAAGCAAATCTACCGATTACAATGTATTAAAATCGATTAAAGTTTTTCTAAATGTTTTTGTATATAATTTACTATGTTGTTTAAAGTTATTTGCTAAAGTATTAAAGTTTTTTTTTTTAAATTTATATTTAATTTTTGTAAACTTTTCCATGTTTCCTGAAAAAAAAATTCTCCATAAGATGTGGTATGTTAACTATTGTGAATTCTTTATTTGATGAGATTTGCCTTGAATTTATTTTATATATATATATATATATATATATATATATCAAAGCATTGTATTTAAACAATTGCTACTTAAAAAAATTATAATGAACATTTTCTTTATTTTTGTACATAGTTATTAAATTGAATGTAATGGAAAGAAAAAATTTGTTTATACAGCTAAAATATATATTATATGTGAACAAAAGTTTATTATTTTCTGATTTAATTTTAATTTGGTAATTTTTTTGTAAATTTTGATCTACACTGAACTTCTAAAAATATGTGGTATTAATGGGCCAATTTTCTTTGCCTATTTCTTGTTTGAATCAAAAATTGATAATCTGTGGCTTTTGTATGTATTATTCAGTAATTACATAAATGATAAAAATTAGTCTAAAACTTTAGTAGATACCTAATGTATTTTAACTCATTAGGAATAATATAGCCAAAGCCTATCTTATGACCAGGTAGTAAAATAATCATCATTAACATGTTGCATTACATTTTGATGTGATTGAAAATGTAAAGAAGAGATATTTTGATTCATTTTAATTAATAACAAATTCTTTATATTACACTCATTATAAAATGTTTATGAACTTTAATCACTTACATATCATTGCCTGTATAATAAAACTATGTTTTTTCAATGAACAAATTTTTTCTGATGTTACATCTTTTTAAAAAACTTAATATAAATTTTGGATATTCTTTTTAAAGTAAATTTTCTTTTATATTTTATTTTAATATTAGCTGAAGTACCCATTGTTTGCATGGAGGAATTTAAAAACTCAACAATCCAGCTAGCAAACATAAAATATTTTTTAATGAGAACTTGCATCCAATATGATGCAAGAAAAAATTTATTAAGTTTACGGTTTCATTTTATTGTGCTAAGATAGCTCATAAGTAAAATCGTGTATTCTCAATAAATTGTCCTTAAATGATAGTTGAATAGAACAAAATATGTATTAAAACAATAGTTAATTTCTTAAATAATAAATAATTTGAGTATTAAATTATGAAGGAATGCTAATAATAAGCAATCTGCAGAACTTTTTGGTGAACAATATTAAATATTTTTCCATTCATAGAAAAAAATGTATAAATTTTCAGCACTGTCGACTGAATTGAACATGGAACTTTAAAAAAAAAATCTAAATCAAATTTGAAAAATTACACAATCATGACCCATACTTTCAGCCAATCAAATTTCATGCTACTATAATTCACATATATAAACTCTTCCTTTTATTAGTATGGATTTGGTGTAGAACAAAAACTAATGTGGCTCTGTTAATTTTTTACTGACTTCAAAAATCCAAATTGCATTGTGAAACTTATTAAAATGTATATCTTTTAAGCAAAAAAGTATGGAATTTTTTTTAAATATCTGTTGGAAAAATTGTGAAAAAGAGTTTGTAATGTATGATTCCTGTTGCTAATGAGTTACTGTACTTGTCACAATTCTATTGCTCAGAAAAAGGTTTGCCATCTGGAAAGACAGGTTTTGACCTTCTTTTCTAGAGAGCATGTGGTACTGAGAAAACTGATTTTTAGTGTGACACACTGGGCTTTGTTAGGAAACCTTCCAATGAGAAGGTTTGTGTAAAAATCATTTGATTATTGCACATATTGGAAAACACTCGGGAGAGAATATGTTATGTAAAAACATCTACAATTGTAGCACAATGCACTGGGCCTATTGAATGTCCCCCCCCCTGTTGTTTGTAAATGTAAATGCATATAACAGGTCAATTGAAAAGTCCCCGGCCTACCATAGTAAAACACATTTTTTTGGCAAAATTAGTTTCTTTTATTCAACATAATGCCCTTCAAGGGTGATACACTGATTATAGCAACCCTCCATCACTTCTTCATTTGACGAAAATTTCTTCCCAGCGAGCATTCTTTTGAGATCTGAGAACAGAAAATAGTCGCTGGGGGCCAGATCTGGAGAATACGGTGGATGAGGAAGCAATTCGAAGCCCAATTCATGGATTTTTGCTATCATTTTCACTGACTATCATTTGCATTGTCTTGGTGAAGCATCACTTTCTTTTTCTTCAAATGCGGCCGTTTTTCGGCGATTTTGTCCTTCAAACAGTCCAATAATACTGTGTAATAGTCGCTGTTGATGGTCCTTCCTTTTTCAAGGTAGTCAATGAAAATTATTCCATGCGCATCCCAAAATACAGACGCCATAACCTTGCCAGCCGACTGTTGCGTTTTCCCACGCTTTGGAGCGGGTTCATCGTGTGCAGTCCACTCGGATGACTGTCGATTGGACTTGTGAGTGAAATGATGGAGCCGTGTTTCATCCATTGTCACACATCCACGCAAAAACTCGGGTTTATTACGCTTGATCATCTTCAAACACTGCTCCGAATCATCAACTCATTGTTGTTTTTGGTCAAAAGTGAGCTCGGGTGGCACCCACTTTGCACAGAGCTTTCTCATACCCAAAGATTCATAAATGATATGATGTACACATTCAGTTGATATCTTTAGAGTGTCTGCTATTTCATTCAATTTCAATTTAGGGTCATTCAAAATAATTTTGTGGATTTTTTTAATGTTTTTGTTGGTAACAACCTCTGCGTTCCACTGCGTTCACCACGTCTAAACTTAGCATACCAATCCTTGATGGTTGATTTTCCTGGGGCAGTGTCCGGAAACTTGGCATCAAGACAAGTTTTTGCTTCAACTGTATTTTTTCCCTTCAAAAAGCAATATTTTATCAACACACGAAATTCCTTTTTATCCATTTTTTTCACAATAACAAAAGTTGCTTCACTCAAAATGTTATAATTCACAAACTAATGATCCGACAGCTGTCAAATTTATACACGCATCTTTTGAGGGTTAGGGCTAACTAAAAAACATATGGATTTAATTCTAGTAGCACCATCAATGAGTCAGGCCGGTAACTTTTCTATTGACCTGTTATGTAAATAAAGAAATACTGATTACTTGGTGTTTAATTAAAAAGAAAATCATTACAGAGGTTTTTCAAAAATTATCACTATAAATAAATAAAAAATATTTTTTAGTAAAAATATACTTATGTCTCCTTCCATATATCAGCAAAGGTGTCTAAAAAAATTGGAGTGATACAATCAACTGTGTTAATTTGTTTGCAGGACAGACGAACAAACATACTTTCATATTTATATGTAGGATAACGCAGTACTTTTTCATTCACTGAATACCAGTTAAAAACTGCCAAGCTTTAAAGTTGGCATAGTGTTTGTTAAGCAGTAGCAATTGCCATTTGGCATTAAAAATGAAATAAAAATAAAAGTATACCAGAGTTAAATATTCTTTTCACATTAACATTTAGGCTTTTGGATAACTGCACCAACTTTTAAGCTGGGCTTTTTTTTTTCTTCTAATACCCAACTAATGGAAAAGTACCAATAATACATGCAGATGAGAGAGTTGAAGGTAAAAAAAAAAAAACATTTTGATTATATGTACATAATTATATGCAATAGATTATATGTGCATAATTTTTGAAAATTTTACTTCAAATTTAGAGATTTTAAAGATTATTCTTTCTTTTCAATTCAAGAAGATAATTTGTCTCCATTTCTTTCTATCTTTTTATGATTTCATTGTTTCTATTCAACACTAATGTTATGTACATATTTAAGTTCAAAGTTTTTTTTTTTTTTTCTTTTTTTGTACATTTTGTGAAAATTTAATTTTTATGATAGAGAAAAGTGTGCTTTTTTTAATTGTGAAATTCAAAGGATTGGACCCTTTAAAAATTAACTGTTGGCAGCTTTAAATAAGTTGCCAATTACAAGTTATATAAGTAAATTTTAAAAGAATGAATTATTTTTTAATGTCTGATTTAGTACAAAAATTTTAAAAATATTATTACTTTTATAGGTTTTTTAGCATGCCAACAAAAGCAGAATTTAATGATCTTTCTAATGATATGGAAGCCTTACGCCTGAATTTCCAAGAGGTGAAATGCTATTTTAGATACATTAAAACAGACTTGCTGAATAATATATCTGAAAAATATATTTTATTTTGCTATCATTTAATGTGCAATTGTTGCTAATAATGTTATAATCTATAATATATTTATGTATTCTATTTCAAAATTAAATTATGCTTTAAAATATTTTTCTTATTTTAAAATTTTTCTTTTACAAATTTATTTCTTCTTTGGTAACTTTTTTGTATTTTTAAAATATTTAAACATCTTTTTTTAGTTGTGTTTTAGTTGTTTTCTTAGGTTCTTAAGTCAAAATATTTTAATTTGGGACCTTATGTTTTGAAACAATTTATAGCCATGTCATAGTTGGACGGATGATTTGCCTGTATGCTTGTTATCCGGTGTTGGTTTTTCAACAAATCAGAAATATAGACCTGATGGATTTCGTCGAGAAGAACATGCTTTTGAAGATAGAAGTTTCCATTTTCAGTAAATTATGATTATTATTTTAATACTTGTATATATAATATCGTTTTTATTACTTTTAAATAGTTTGTTGTAATCATTGGTGTAGTTTTATTAAATATTTGTAGCTAGCTTGAATAACTTCCATTATTTTTTATTCTCATTGATATTTTCTGTGTATTTATGCTATATTAATTTTTTGATGTATAGTTATAAGTCTGTATACTTTTATGTTAATGCTTTATTCATATATGATACAATTATTAAAAAGATGTTTCATATTTTATGATTGGAAAAAGATTTTGATAAGCTTTAGTCATTTTTTTTTATGTTCTAGTGACATCATGTTCTTTTATAAGGCAATTTTCTGAGTGTCTTCCATTTATTGTACCTCTTCTTACTGATCCTATTCTGTAGTAACTTTATAAAATTTCATTATGCTTAAATAAAAATTTTCAAGATTTTTAAATCTGAAATATCTATAAATTAAAAATTATATTTTTCATATGTTTTTCAGGTATGATGAAGATACACAGTTTTATGGTGTTTTTGATGGACATGTTGGTACAAAAGCATCTGACTTTTCATCACAACGAATGCCAGCTGAAATTCTTTTGGGCCAGTTAAAGGGTAAAGAAAGTGATCAGGAAATCAGAGAAGTATTACATCAAGCCTTTTTAGCTGTTGAAAGAAGTTTTTTTGAATCTATTGATGATTTATTAGCAGAAAAAGAAAATCTGAGACTCCAGCTGCAGGTGATTAGAGATTTACTGTAAAATGATTTTCTTTTTCAAATTATTAAGATGAATTTCTTTTTCTTACCATTTTTAATTATATTTCTAAAAATATTGATTGAAAAGAAGTGAAGTTCTGGTTTGAAAAATATCTTGTGATTAAATTTTTTTAAAAAAAGTACATTATATATATATTTTTAAAAAATCCAGTTACTTTAAAAATGGAGAATATTTCAGTAAATTAAATCTAAAAATGTTGTGTGAGAAGTTATCTTTTACCTGAGTGGATATAGTAAATTTGGTGCAACCTCACAGGACTGCAAAAAATATGAAAAATTGGGAAAAAAAAAAAAAAAAAAAAAAATTCTAGTATAAATAAAATTTAAAATGTATAATATTTTGTAAATATCTTAAATACAATAAATTGATTTTTTTTTTTTTTTTTTAAAAAAAGGTGCTACATAATTAGTTACGGATGTTAATTATGCCAGTCTAATCAGGAAATTAAAATATGTTTTAAGCATTTAAGTAAGTAAAATAAAGATTAAGTGGCATTAAGCATCAAAAGTAACTTTAAATTTGAAAATTGATATTTATGATTAAATATTTCTTTGTATTTCATATAGTGATTGTTATTAATAGATCTGTTTTCTGTTGATAATTCATTTATGAATTAAAGTTAAACTTCTACTAAAACTTGGCTGATCACCTCTGAAATGTAGGAAAGGTCCATGCAAATAATAAGCATGTTCTTTAGGAATAAGATTAAATTTTATACTGAGACTAATCAGCAAATACAATATATTTTTGTTTAACGTAGCAATTAACACACAAACATTAATGCCTGATAATGCCGATTGCAAAATTGCACAATCTTCAATACATTACTCAAAATATGAATATCACCTGAGGTATATATAATTACTGAAACACACAGTCATATACTCTTATATACTTTCAAAAATTTGTATAAAGACTTTTGAATTTGTCTTGATGCATTTAATTTTGTGGCCATGTCTATCAAGGATATAAAGTGATGGATATAATGCTCAATAGGAAGGTCACCTCTTCTGATTCAGAATTACTCCCTGGCATATTCTTTCCTTGACTGTATAATCATTTTTTTAGGCAAGGAAAAGAACAAAGTGCAAATTTTTCATGACACTACTCTGTCTCTTGAAAGACTAAATCCCAAGCTATCTCCTTTTCAAGAGAAATTTCCCCCTGTGTTTTCATAGTATGGAACTATTCAGTAGATGTATATTATCTTTGGCTTAAATGTTTGTGACTTCTGAATCCAAACAGCATTCAATTTCTTGATAATGATATTCAGGCTTTCTCAGTGATGCTGCAATTCTGTACTTGATTGCAACATCTTGTTGGGTTGGACTCTCGTAAAGCCTAACATGGTTTCCTTCCTCAAAGTGATTATTGTAGCTCTTGTATCATAACTCTTCATCCAGTTGCTTATAAAGTTAATTCTTTCTCTTGTGAAATGATGGACTTTCTTAAAATATGTCTGCACTGCACCAGTTGACTAATCAATTGAGGAAGTTATATCACTTATCACCCTGAGAGAAGATCACATGACAAACTTATACTTTGACCGAGCAACATATCGAAAAGGGATCAACCAATTGCCTCATACATAGCATTTTGGTGGGACTGAAGAAGTAAAAGAAAATACAAATCCCAACCAGTCTGATTTCTAGAGGTACATAGACAAGTAATTCAAACTAGTTCTGTTAAAACTTTTCACCATTTCATTAGACTAAATGTAATGCAAGTTATCCAGATTTTATGAAAAAAAGATTGCAGAATTCCTTGAATAAAATGTAATTGAAATTTGTACCTGGATCTGAATGTAGGATGAGAGCAACTCAGCATCATGTTATCCAGTCTTTTATTAGAATGTTAGCAATTGTCAATGCTTCTTGATCTGGCATTGGTATAGCTTCTGACAATTGTATGAAAGAATCCATAATAATAAGTATGTATCTATTTTTTCTTTCAGTTACATGAAATAGTCCTAGGATATCTAGGATAATATGTGTACAAATTCAGCATGTCAATGCGCATTGGGGAAAGATTTTGCTACGTAAGGCTCAGTTGCAACATTTTAGTTGGAAAACTTCTGACGAGCTGAACTCTCTCTTACCTGTGTGCATTATGATTTGTTATTTGAATGCTAGAAGTACTTTTTCATGAGCATCAAAGGGTTAACATGAATATTGTCATCTCTGTTGTACTTTTCTTCTACTCTCAAATAGAATAGTCTTCATTTCTCCTTGTCCAGCTTCAATTTCCAACTTCATTTCTTCTTGACACGACTTCATTCTCTCTACGACTCCTTAATTCTTCTTGTCTGACTTTCATTTTATTTCCTCAGTCATGCTCATTAAAACTTTAAATTGTTCCTCCATGACTTTTTCTTGAAGGCAAGCCATTGGCATTAATTGTTGAATCCCACTTCTGAAACTAAATGCTATGTAGTTAATTGGCTTTCAAATGTAGGAAAGGTCTACAAAATTAATAAGCTAGTTCTTTTGGGTAAATCTAAATTTTATTATGAGACTCATTAGGAAATGTTTTTTTCTTTAATAGGAAGCAATAATCATACATATGAATATACAATAACACCAATTCACATAATTACCAAATGCAACAATTCAGAATATGTCGTCATAATATTGCATGGGGCACATATGCTAACTGAAATGCACAATCATGTACTTTCAATAATTGTTTCAGAGACTTTTGGATTTGTCTCAAAGTGTTTAGTTTTGTCGCCAAGTCTATCGACAAAACCCATACCTACATATTTAGCATTATTGCCTTGTTTATTCTCTCTTTGCTTATAAAATTATTTTAAGCAGAAAAAGCAGAGAACTTTTTGTAACAATATTTGACTAAATACTTTATTTCATTTAAGACCGGGATTGTTATTCATTGATTTTGTTTTATTCTTTTGATAAACTTAATGAATTATGGTTAAAACTCTACTAAAAAAAGTGTGAAATGTTATAAGCACAATAATAATAATATTTTTCCATATAATAATTTATTTGTAAAGCTGCAGTTTTCCAGCTTTACTTTATCAAAATGCATGGGAAAAATACAATAGCATAGGAAAAAGTAGAACCCATAGTTTAAAATGACCATTGACTGGCATGATAAGTCATATTTTTACTAAACATGTTCTAAGCATGAATTTCATTATTTTATAGGGATTACGCACTATTGAAGCAATAAAACAGTTTCCTGAAACTGTGCAAAGATTAAAAACAGTTACGGAGGAAATTCAAAGTGGAAGTACAGCGGTTGTGGCATTGATTCTTAAAAATAAGCTTTATGTAGCAAATGTTGGTAAGTGATATTAGTTTTTATGATACATATTTTGATTAGTATTAACTGTATTTGGAGACATAACATGTGTTTTGTCCTTTATATGTTCTATGTTATAGCAATATTATTAATAGTCAAAGGATTGGAAAATAAATTTTCTTATTTTCAGTGGTAAAAATAGCTTAAACTTTTTTTTCGATCTTCATGGAATATTTTTGTGGTATCCTCCAGGTTATGGAATGAGAACTTAATTTCTATTTTTAAGGTTTTTACAAGACAATTTTTGTACACATTATTTAATGGGGCATTTTTTTTTATCTACACAAAAATTAGTTCGCAAGAACAGGGAATGTATTGCCTATATCTTTTAATACACTCACAATGTGGACATGTCTTGTATTTTAGGAATATTCACTGAGTGCTAGCTACGAGATATTTTGTTCTCTAAATTAGGTCATTTTTTTTATATTATTATATTCTGACTTGTAAATTAATTTATCTGCACATCTTAGTCAGTATTAATGTTGTTTTCGAGAAACTACAGATAGCTCTATAATATTCAGAATATTTTGGAACCATGCAATCAGTTTATATTTGCAATTTTATATTCCTTAAAGAAGTCATGGCAAGTTTCTTTGCAATTATAAAATACCTTACTTTACCTAAAGAGCTAGGTGGTAACAATGATTCAGAAATAGGGGTTGTAAATTTTTTTTATTATAATTCCAGTTCAAGTAGCAAAGATCTGTGATACTAATGAAAGTGTTTAAAGAAAATAAAGAATCATATAAAAATACAAATTCATTTCAGAAGGAGCATAGAGTTGTAGGTTTCTATATGTACTATTTGGTGTTCTTTGAATTAATAAGAGCTCTAATAATGAAATAATTCCTCTACTTCTCTGAACAGAATAACTCAATCTATCTAGGAGAGCATAGTTTTATTTTACTCTAGTTTCAGTTTTGAAGAGGTATTTGGGCCTAGCCCACATCTTAGATGTTATTTTGACTAGATATATTATTAACTTCTCACTTTTGATCTACTCTTGTTACATTTATATTTCATTGTAGGAGCACTATCTGTTGTGATGACTGAACATGTACAATTCAACATAAGAAATATATCAACTCTAACTGATGTTCTAACTAGCTTTCACTTTAAATTATGACTGATATAAAATTGGTATAAATTGCTTACTGACTAATGAAAAATAAACTACTTTTTCAGTACCATAGTGGCATAATGCATCTAGAACAGTGCTTCCCAAACTTTTTTAACCCATAGACCCCTTTTTCTCGTCAAAACCAATCCACGGACCCCCAAGTGAAAAAACTACATAAATGCATAGTATAAAAATTACAAATTAAAAAAAAACATTCTGTTGAAGAAGTATTTATTGAAATTATAACTTTTGTTTAAAATAAAATTTAAAAACAAATTAATGATTTGGTTGAACTTGATGAGACGTTATGAGTGTATTTATGTCCGGCTCAATGTTTGTGAGTAGCAACCGCAAATCCCCACGAGCACTAATTTCTAGTCAGCTTCTTTCATTTTTTTTTTGATGAGGTTCAGAACGGCACTGAATCCACGGTCTACCAAATAGGAAGACGGGAAAACAGTCAACAACTTCTGTACATTAACTCATAATTCAGGATATAAAATTGGGATTTGTTTTTGTAACCAAAATTTGTGGTATCCTTGTTCAAACATTGGTTTAAGTTCTTCATTTGTGGATATTTCAATAATCTGCTCCTAATGAATGTTAAGGGATTATTATATTGAAAAATACAATTTATAATTTTTTTTTTCAAGAGAGATCAGTTTTATTCAAATACACGTACATAACAAAAGTACACTGTCTGGGTAACAATACAAAAAATGCAGCTATACTAAAATTAACATTAAGGGATTTCTATATTGTTAATATTATTACTAATCCTTTAACGCTAGTAACTATAGTGAAAAATGTGATGTATAATTTTTTCAAAAGAGATCAATTTTATTCAAATATACTTATGAAACAAAAGTACAGTATCTGAGTTACAATACAAAAAATGCAACTTTTACACTAAAAACTTCCAACTAACAATACAAAACTTCTTTTAGTCTAAGGCTGGGAAAATTCGTTTATACACTTTCGTATCAGCAAAACATAGAACTAAATCGCTAATTAGATGAACGATGTACAACTCTGGAAAAGTTTATGTTTATATTGTTGACAAGTTAGTGCATGTAGTTGCGTTATTGCATTCCTGTATAAACCTATTTTTGGCCGTCTGTCTCGCAACGTGCCATGCTTGTTTTTAACTTCAGTAGCTAGCGCTATCTGGAACTATTAAATGATTGGCATGTGTCTGTGGATTTTTTTTATTTTCATTTTTGAGGGATATCTCAGGTTTTATTTTGTTGATATTTCGTTATTATTATATATATATATATATTGTTCTTAGCATGTTGATGGAAAATAAAAGCTTAAATTTATTGAAGTAAATTGAACAAAAAAAACTAAGATTTAGTAATAACATTAAAACAAGTTATGCACACCATTGTTACTACAAGTGACAAATCAGTGGAAATAAGTTTTTTGAATGTTCATTTACGAAAGGTATTACATAATGCTCAATACTCAAGTAACATACTGTATTTTAAGTACCCACCTATATTTATATTTTACTCAGGATGTAAAAATTGCTTCTATTTTATTTATTCTTATTTATTTAAATTTCCAAAATAATAAAAATGGATGGCAATATTATTATTTTACATTAAACCTTGCACGGACCCCCAAATCAATTTTAACTTTCCACGGACCCCTTGAATGATATCAGGGACCCCTGGGGGTCTGTAGGGACCACTTTGGAAACCACTGATCTAGAATATATAGATATCATGACCAATATAATTTCTTTATTCATTTATTAGTAAAACAAATACAAATGCTAGCATCAGTAAATTACATAGCACACATGAATCAACAGATAATTAAAAAAAATTGTATCAAATAATGTATGCAACTGATAATGTAGAAATAGAGGAACTTGTTCCATTTTATTCCCCTCAGAGACTTATCTTCTTTAGGTATGTAGGAGAATCATGATCTTGAGGTACACTAGTAATCTGTTCCTTTCCTATAGGGCTTACTGTCTTTGGTAAAAACAGGTGATATATCCCCAGGATACCCTATTCATCTTTCTCTATTTTCGATCCTCCTTGTCAACCAACTTTTACCTTTTTCTTCCATTTTTCTGTGTTGATTACAATTTTAACCAATGTTTGTTGTTGCTTAACGAGATTTGGAACTTGAGCCATAATCCTTAAATGCCATTCATTAATTACCCTACTTTACTCTGTACCTATTTTTACAATAGGACATGTCTTGAATGCTACTAGTCAAGCGATTCTGTGTTATCCAGCATTGACTTATACTCAACATTGGCAAGAAATTTCTTCTCTAACTCATACTAAAGTTTGAACACTTAAGCAATAATGAAGATTCTAATGAAAATAGACTGCAAAAGTTGCTATAGATTTGTAATGTTCTTCTAATGTATTGATAAATTGTGTATGTGTTTTTAGCCACAACTGAGAGAATTTTTCATAAATTAGTAGAAATTTGCTTAGAACCTATTATTGTGTTTATATTAAATTGTATAAAATACATCATATTCTGCCTTATGTACTTGTATTTATTTTTATTATAAGTTAATATTATTATTGATAGCCCATGATTAATTTCTGTATTTGAACATTATATTTATACTTCATTATTGATATTTTTCCATTTAATATTTCAGTAATATTCCTTTTTTGCTGAACAATCTATAATATTTGCACTAAAAGCATTTTATAGTAAAGTTAGCTGGCTTTATTTAATCTTAGAAATCATGGTATAAGTATGTTATGTACTATGAAATTTGTATTGATTCATTTAAAAATAAATTATTATTAATGTAAAAATTTTATTTTATTGATTGTGTCTTTTATTTCATTTTAGGTGACAGTAGAGCTGTATTGTGTACTGAAGATAATGATGGAAAAACCTGTATTAATCAATTAAGTTTTGATCACACTTTCTCCAATGATGATGAATTATTAAGGCTGTCTCATTTAGGTTTAGATGTTCAAAAATTAGTTCAGCAACCAAAATCTGGATTACAAAATTGCACTCGTTGTATTGGGAACTATACTGTGAAAGGAGGATACAAAGAATTTGATAATCTAAGGTATATTTCTTTTTTAATAGTGTTTATAATTTATCACTATTGTTAAAAGTTTTCACATCATTTGAACCATTTTTATTTTTATTTTAGTGAGGCACAAGAAGAACCAATCATTGCAGAACCTAACATTGTTGGTGGCATAAAAATTGATGAAAAATGCAGATATTTACTTCTTATGTCAGATGGCTTGTATAAGTCTTTGGAAGAAGCAACTGGTGCTACAAATGTAATTGTCAGTTTATTTATTAAAATATAATTGAACCAAATTTGTTTGGTATTAAAATAATAATTATCTGTGTAAAAAATATTTTTAATGGATTTCATTTTGCTAATATTAAAAAGTATTATTTAAAAATATTTGTGAATTTTATTTTAACATATTTTTAGAATGAAAGTTTTGATCAATTTTATTTCTTGCAAAACTGCTTTAATCTTCTATTTGTTCCTCTTTTTCAGGAGCTTACTTTTTTTAGGTAAGTGCAGGATTTACGATCCTGAGATGCCCCAATGATACTTTTTTTCTCTCATAGGGTTTACTGTGTTTGATAAACACAACTGATACATCTCTGAGATGTTCTACCAATCTTTATTTATTTTCAACCTTTCCCTCTATTCTTGTATTTACAGAGTGATGCCTTGTTTACAAATATGGTTTTTTTTTTTTCAAAAATTAATGCATATTTGTGCACCTGTGGCAATTTAAAACCATATGGTCCTGAATGTTAATTGAAATCTCTTTCCAAGAGAGACAATGAAAGAAGAAAAAGAAATTACTTCTCAATGGTGCTGCAGCTTTTGTCAAAGGAATGTTGTGTTCTATCTGTCCTGTTTATTGTGAATCTTTATCTGTGGTGTTTAAATAAGACATGTTTGTGATTGGAATTTGGTTTTGTATGAACAGATAAAACCAATCTATTTGTTTCATTTTAAAATAAGGTTAAGTACAGTATGCTTTCTTTAATCCTGTTAGAGACCATATCCATGCCAGATTAGGGAGCATCTGTATAGTTTTAAGAGGATACCAGAGATAAATCCATCTAGATAAAAATTTAAATGATTGAAACATATGTTTATGCACATTCTGAACTTGTATGACACATATAAATATCCAATAACAATTTCTTTCATTCTGGCAACTACAAATTAAATTCAAATGTTGGGCATTAATTTAATTAAATATTATTATATTGATAAAAAAAAGCAGCACAAAGGAAAAATTAATTCAATAGAATGATAGTTAAAAGAATTTGTGATTAGCTACTCTAGTCACGTGCTTACTCACATTGTAGTTTAACCACTTGAAAAATAGTTGCTGTGCGTGGAAAACATTTTACTGTACATATACAGTTATAAATCTGTGTTAAACATAATATTTAATGCAGGATAGAATAAGAAAAACTGTACTAAAAGGAAAACTGATAGTTATAATAAACACTGGGTGAAAATGAGTTGCACTGAGTCCCAATCTGATGGCCAAGATTAATGAATTCCTGAATCCATACGAAAAAATCTGAAAGCGAACGGCTTGATTGATGTAGGATTATAAAATGTGCCGAATCTAATTTAATGCTAAATTAAAGAAAGTTTACAGTATTGAACCAAATGTGTTAAAGTTATTATATGACAATAGTCTTACTTAAATTATAGTGAAGTGAACCATTGAAATTTATCCATGTGTAAAATATTTTACAAGATGTAACTTTAATTTTCAAAGTATTTAAGTAATAATCATATGTATTTATATTGATTTTTTTCTTTGTACCAAAATATTGGATAGGCATTTCTTTATTTGTTAGTTGTGCATATTATGTAATACAAAAGAATTTTTTTTTCAGTTAAATGATTCAATTTTTCCATTAAAATTATTTTTGTTACTTTGTATTTCAAGTAATAATATTTTCATTCAAGTAGTATCTTCTACTTATCTCAGTTATTTATCATACATTCTGATCTTTTATAATTTCATTGTAATTAATGAATTTTAGGTGAATAACAATTCTGAATCATATTAATAATTTAATTGGTTATTATTCAGATAAGTATAATTCTTTTGAGTTTTTAATTACAGCTATAAAATTTGTGCTGAAATAATTTTTGATGCTGCATTTGTAAATATGAAGTTAATCATCAAGATGTGAACTGAAGGCATATTAATGACTCTTAAGGAACATTATGTCTGATATAGAATTGAGAGAGTAGATGCAGTTTAGCTTGATACAACCATTAAATATGAATTTTTCAAATTTTATTCAATTATTTTTCAAAATTTTGCTTTTTAAAAATTTTCTTAAATATGATTTAATATAGTGACTATTATAATTATGTCCTTTTATTATGTGCATTATGATCAAATAGAAATCAAGGAACAGTAATAGTTTTATGTTTCTTAAAATATCGATAAAAACATTTAATTCAATATATTAATTTTTTCAATATTTATATTAAAACCAGATGTATTATGGATAGTGAAATTGTGCAATGTTCTTTAACATAATTATGCTGATGCAACATTTGAATTGATGTAATTGCTAAGTTTGCAATACATATTCTAAAAAGAACAAATGCATTTTTTCTACCTCTAAATGAATAATTTATATTTATTTTGTAGGTAAATGCAATGCTAATAAATATGGTATTTGAACAATTTGCTGAGCAGTCAACATTAAATGGTGTTGCTCAAGCTGTTGTAGATAAAGTTGTTCGGATTCATCATGATGCATATATGAGAGATACAGGATCACCCAAACGATGTCAAAAGCGAGATGATATAACTTTATTGGTGAGAATTTTTTTGCTTATAGATTTATTTGGAATATTGTTTTTTAATCATTGTCATAAAACTGTTATCTATTTCATTTCTTTCAGTAGTTTTGTTTATTATTTACTAAATTTATTTTCAACAGGAAGTCCATGCTAATGCTAATAGTTATTATTTTCACCAATTTAGTAAATAATTAAAATAAGCTTAAGATTATAGATATATTAGAAAATATGAATGAGTAATATTTTGAGAAATGTGATGTATAAGTTAGTCATTTTAAGTGTAAAAATAAATATTTTAAATTCATACTATATAAATATTCATAAAGTCTTGAAGTTTCAATATATCTATTAAGTAAATTAACATGTACATGTAAATAAAAAAATTTCTTGTAACTCTTTTGTTGCTTTTATATACTTTCCTAGGTGAGAAGCTTTAATTGTCCTCTTCCAAATGCACTTGGAAGCAGTATGACTATGAACCGACCAAGTACTGTACCACTGACAAGTGAATCTAGCAAACAAAATGTATCTGAACACAATACCTTATCAGATATTCAATCAATGGACACTTCTTTTGCAAAAAGTGATTATAGTGGTGATATTGATCCTATGTCTGTTGATGGTATATCATTAACTAGCAGTTCTGAATCTGCTGGTAGACAAGTATTATTTCAGTTTGCCGGGAATATGTCTTTAGATGAAGAAGGACGCATTAAACCATATGTTGACTTTAGTGAGTTTTATGCTGCTGTAGAAGATGCATACAAAAGTGGATTGGTTCCAGAAGAATGGCTTAAACCAAGTTCATGATTATATCATATACTTTTACTGTATTTTACTTGTTAAGTTTTTATAAAAATGTGTATTATTTTTGTTGTTGACTCGATTATTTTCATTTGATATTCTAATAATATTAAATATTTATTTTCTCCAGACATTAAAGTAACCAATTGCAGAGCAGTGAACTGTGAAAAGTTATAAAATTTACTAATTAAATAAATTTTTGTTTCCAATCTCAAACCCATATCTTCTTAAAACTTTTTTAGATTATTCAGAAAATTACTTTTTTTAAATTTCAAATTTAAGTAATAAAATATTACAAGTAAAAATGTTCTCTTTAATAATATTTAAATTATTATAAAATATTTATTCAAATATACTTATTTTATAATACTAACAATTCATGTAACCTCTTAATTAAGTATTTTTTAATTCAAGAAACAGATTTATCTTACATGACAATAAGTATATTTTAGTAATAGCTCTTCTAAGGATTAAAAATCATATAAAGTTCACATTTGCAAAAATGAATTTTCGTCTTTTTTAAAATATATATATTAGTTTTCTTTCAAGTGACATGTTAATGAATATATTTTAAAACATATAAATTAATATCAGCCATTAATTAATTTAGAATTCCAGTTCCCTGTTGGGAAACCATTCCAAAAGGTTGAATTAAAAAAAGAGATAAATTAGGTACCTTAAAGAAATTTTAAAAAAAACCTTAAATTTATGATTTCTTCCTATCAAGTATTATTTTTTTTTACACCAATTTCTTAGATTTGGGAAAGCTATAGAAGAGGTTTAAAATAATGTTCAAAAAGAAAATATAAATCCTGATACAACTTTTCGAAAATCTACAGTTAGAAGTATTAACTGCTGCTACTGCTAAAGCTAAAAACCTCAATTAAACTTCAGAATTCTCTTAAAATATTTTTGATAACTAAAGTATTTAATCTATTTGGAAGACTTCGAATATTTCAAGATCAATCAATCAAGGATGAAATCTCCATTCTGATAGGGGCTTTAACATATAACTTTTCTTTATAAATAATCTTTGAAAAACAGTAAAAATTCCTAAAGCTCTACATATTTCTCCATATTCTCTGTGCATCCAATATTTCAAAATTTAAATTACATACTGTAATTATATTCAGACAAAAATACATTGATTTAATTTCTGATTCGTTACTGCTTATTATTTATTTCTAAGCAAGTTCATTACAAAATATTGTCTCACTTAAAATTTTTACTCTATTGTAAGGTTATCATTTTTTAGACTCAAGATTCCAAAAGTATGAAATTTGCGAATGTTGCTATTTTTTCCTGATTTTGAAGTATTTATAACAATTAAAAATGCCAAGCACTATTTAATATGAGACATAAAATTACTTCATTTTGAAGAAAATGTAATTCACAACAAATGCTATTGAGATAGGTTTCCTTCCCCCCTCCCATTACTCTCTGATGAAATAAAGTTCATTAATATTTTTATTTTCATGCCTAAAAGTATTTTACGGTGAGAACTCAAATTATTTTGAAATGCATTTAAAAATAATCTAAAATTAGTAAATATTTATGAAAAGTCTGGATATTTTTATCTAGATGGCTTTTCTCTTTTTTTAATTCTAATTTCCAATATTTGTAATTAAGAATTTGCAACATTAATCTAACTTAAACTAAATCTTTTAAACACTTAAGAAAATTCCAGGAGTACTTATAAGTTATCCCCATTTTTTCATTTTATCCTTTTTATACAATTTCTTAGAAGCTTAAAATCATAGCAAACGTTGTATTTGCTACATAGATTATTTTTTAAAATCAAGTAGTACTATATGCAAAATTTTAAATTACCCAATTTTTTTAAAAAATTCATACATAAAAAAAAAAAAAATTGAAAATCTATGTAATCTATTAATTTTTTGGTTTTATGTTAAAGTCAACAAACATATTTAAAAAAAATACTTAAATTTAGTTAGGAAGTTTATAGCAATATATATAATAAAAAGCTTTCAGATATTATTTATATTTTAACAGCAAAACTTTCCCAAAATATACTTTCTTTTTTACAGTATTAAAAGTGATACCAGAAAATATCACCAAGGTAATGTAACCAAGTATGACAGATAAGAAAGTCTTACAAGAATACTATATTGATTGATACTAGTTATAATGTTACAGACCTATGATGCCTTTTTCCTGCAGCATAACTCTTACATGGTAAAAGAAATGTTTACATGAATTTCATCAGTCTGCCAAGGAAAGCTTTAGTAAATATCCCTTAACCATGGCAGCAAATTGATTCTTGAAAATGCTGGAATCATCTCAATAAGGGTGAAAGTTATGGACTTTATCTGAATTTTTTGCGTTATGTCTAACATGATAGGAACAGCTATAAATACAGAGAGGAGCAAAGTCAGGAGAATCCTTCAACATTGGCTGAATGGATCTGCTAAGGAATGATCGGTAATATGGCCTGAATGTGTTGGAACTGATAGAAATTGTCAAAGTCCATGCAAAAGTATTACTTCAGAGATTTCTTCATAGTGTAAACGTTATTGAAAGTGCTGCAACTGTTACTAGAAGTGCTCCTTTGTACAATGGTTTCTGATCAATGCAATTGCTGTCTTTGTTTTTGTTATGTCACTTATCTGTACAAATGTTGGTTTTGCTGTTAATATGTCCCAAGTTTTACAATCTGTGTTCGTCTTGTCCTGATCATTTCTGAATAAAGCATCTTTTACCATCATCCTTCTTGTTGAACTGATTTCATTAATATACCCATGAGATTTGGAATTTTTGAAATAACATGTATTACAAAGATATTTCTTTTAAATGTTGAGAATTAATATTCAATTATAATTTCATTCATTGATTTTCTACCTTTCTAAGTAGATAAGTTCAGATCCAATTTTCAAAAAAACATTGTATACAATAGCAAATTTTCAATATTGATTTTAATTGTATTCATAGGTTTCATTTAAAGTTGATAAGATTATGTTCTATACTATTTTCAGTTTGGGAGATATATATTTTTTTTTTTTTTACTATTCCAATAAAGGAAGAATAATGGTAATATTATTGCAATGCTCATTTGGAATGTGATTTAATAACTTCAAAGCTCTTTCAAATTTAATGAGAATCATCAATATGTTTTCATTAAAAATTTATGAAATCTATATACTTAAGAGAATATGAATGTTCATAATTTTCCTAATCCTTCATTAAAATTTTTATTATTTTGAAATTATAATATTGTTACATATATTTTTATTCTATAATGTATTTTTTCCCCAGGTGACATGAACTGCCCTAAACTTCTTAGAAGTTTGAACGCATAAAAAATGATACGGTCAATATTTGATACAGTAAATATATAACTTTTCATTTTTAAATACTTCATGTGTTATTAGAAAGCTAATCAAATTTTGTATTAATACATAAAACAAATTATATCATAAAACTGGATAAAATTGTTTTAAAAAATATAAATAAATTTGAAGTATTACTCAGACTGAGTTGTACAAATTTATATTTGCTTTACATATAATCATTGAACAATAGAAGTAACTTTCAAATTTCAATACTTGAAAAGGGTTGTAGTAGCACAGTAGTTACAAGTTAATGATCCATGGCAAACAATGTTTAAGTCAAGTCTTTCTGTCAAAGACAATCCAAGAAATGCAGCATGTTTCAAATTTAATTCAACTACTAAATTCTCAGGTGAGGTGTTGAAATACCAGCATAAGTTTTGTCACTAGCCTAAGATTTATTTTTATTTGTTCTAAAAGGACTTTATGTCAATATTAATTCAAGCCATCAATTAAAATCTCTACTTATATAACTACATATTTTCTAGTAGTATAAATAACATAAGAAAGTTAAAGTTTATAAATATGTCATTGTTCTCCTATACTCGAATATTTTTTTAGCAGAAAAACATTCCATAAAAAAATAACTGGATCACTTGAATGAACCTTAAACTTATTTGACTGAATCAGATTTCACATGCAACACAGAACATAAACCTTGAATTTTTCTCTAAATGCTTGGGAAATTAAAAAATAATTACTAAACAAATAAATATTGATGAAGATCATTAATAAATACAGTTGGATTTATAAACAACAATAAAAGCAAAATAATCATACACATTACATTAATGTCCAAACACTATAAACTTAAAATTGATAAGTTATGAATGAAGTATACATTTCACAAAATTTTTTAGAAGTTTTTCATTAAGTAAAAAAATTAGTGAAAAAACGAAAAACTTTTCAAAGAATGGGCATTTATTGAATGTTGGTTGAAATTAAATAATAATTACAACTTTAAATAATTTTTTTTGATGATAGTACTATATATACAATATCATTTAATATTCATTTATATTCCCAAACCAAATACAGATACAATACAATACATAGATTTATTTTCCCATCGAACAGTACAGCTTCCTGCAAAAAAAAAAAAAAAAAAGAATTAAAATATACATAATTACTTTAGACCAATAACTTAAAAACTGAGCTACTTCTACTCTTTTTTTACTAACATTCATGCTGAGAAATTTTCAATAAAACATAAGTATTCACGTTAAAAAATCTTATCTAAAACTACATACCATCTGTTGTATTGTCCCAGTAACAGGAACTGGCAGTGTGGAAACCTGCTCCATTTTTCTGCATAATTACACAAGTAGCTACAAAAAATAAAAAAAAAAACATTTTTAATTTTTAGAGAAACAGATTCATATCAAATCTATACACTCTTTTCATTCATGATTTTATTTCATTAAACATTCACAATTATTTTCTTTTTATCATATTCATTAATGAAAATACATTAAATATTTTTGTCAAGTTAATTATTTTCTTCTTAACTATTGTATACCCAATTTTTTATAGAATAATAATATAAAATATTTAAAATTTTAGATAAAATCCAATTTGTGCATTTTTCATTTTAATAACATCATTTTATAGAAAAGTAGTAATAAATATAAATATTTTAATGTTCTAATTTAAATCTATTTTTTTGGACAAATTCAAGACAATTTTTTTTAAAAAACAAGATTATGCTGTATTTTTCTTCTTTTTCATGTATTCAGGCTGTTTTAAAAACCACAGTTGTATTTAGGATATTATGAAAATAATAATAAAGTGACTGAATATAAATTACAAATTAAAAATTCCTTTTTTAAAAAAATTGAAGAAACTGAATTCAAACACATTTGTTCAGTTTTAGAACAAATCATTTTGCATATCAAAATTATAAACTATTTTTTCCCATGTGTCATCAATTTAACTTCAGACGGCAAATGAAAACTATTTCTAAACATACAAAATTCATCAAAAAAGTACATCAAAATTTTTAAAAGTAATTTATTACCTATATATTTAAAAGGCTTGTTAAGATCTTTCAGATTGCTTAAAACCTGTTCTATGACCTTGTCAGACCACTGTTTCACTTTGCTATGCTGATATGTATTTCTTTCAATAACTTCTTCTACAGCCTAAAATATTCAAATTCAAGCACTAATATTAATACATCATCACAGTGCATGAAAGGTTATAAAAACAAGTTTATTTTTTAAATTGAGATTTTTTTTTTTTTTAAAAAAAAATAATAATAATAATTATAAGCATTGAGAGAACAATATTATTAACTAAAACTCTTAATAAAAGTAAGAATTTTATTTTACAATAAATAGTATATTTGAATCATTAACACAGTTGCAGAAATACAGTTATACTAACTGAAATAATATACTTTTAGTTCGTCTTTTAAGGTCTTATCTCTAGAATGAAATTTGGCAAACCAATTTTCAATTCCTAATTAGCTATTAATTCCTCACCATATATATTGAATAATTTTTCAACTTTCACCTTAATATTATTGCCTTGTATAAATTCCCAAAGTATCATATGACAAATATGTACTTTTTCACTCTCCATATTATGGGTTAGGAACAATAGTGTAACAAAACACACAGTACTTGAAACAGTTGTCAGAAGACTAAATCGTAAGACAAAACTCATTTGTTCTTTTATGATTCAACCTATTAAACCTCAAATAACAAGATAAAATTACAAATAATACACAATAATAAAACAGCTTTTATATAAATAATAATTTCAGATAACCTAAACCACATTACACTGTAACACATAAGTACAAGTTTACTCAATTTTAATTTGTAAATATTCATTATTATAAATTACTTAAAAAATAAAATGGAAAATTTACATATAAATTGAGAAAATACATAATTAAACATCTACTTTTTGTAATACCATTACCCCTTAAAATAAATCAAATCTATGATTGGTAATTCATTTCTAACAATAAAAATAGTATACCTTACGCCATTTTAAAATAAAATTGATTTTTGATACCACAAAAAACATAATAGAAGCCACACTCCTCTAAAATGTCTTCATTTTAAGTCTAAAGTCTAAGTTTTATATTGTGAAAATTCATATACTTAAAAAAAAAACATTTAATTTTACAGATCAAGTTTCATTTAATTTTATCATTGATCATTTAATTTTACAGATCAAGACTTTAACTTCAATCATTCATATCCTCTCCGGATCTAGGGACAATTTGACTCACTCCCAACTCTTCTACAATATTATTACTGCATTAACACAAAAATCCAACATATTTTGAACTTTAATTCCTAATTTTTTTTTCTTCGAAATTATATCAATGCATTTTTGAACTATCAATTTCAGCTGGAATTCATTTAATTTTCAACTTCCATCACGATAAGAGGAGTCCCCTCCCCCTTCTCAGATGTTTGTCTCCATATTGAATGGCACTCATTTCTTTCCAGGAAAATAATCATTCCTAATTTTGCATCTAATTCAAAAATTCCCACTTGAATTCCTTTGGAACAAGTCATTTATGTAAATTTTACTTTAATATTATGATATGGAAGAACAAAGTTTTTTTGCTTTGAAGAATTCCTAAACTTCTGTTTTTGCCTAAAATAACATGCTTCACTTTTATTGTTTAATTTTAACATTTTATTGCTTTATACACTTCAAATAGAAGTTGATAAATGGTACACCTATTATATATATATATATATTGATAAATTTATGAAAATAGATATTTAAAAAAATTCAAAAGGAGCAGCATTTTTTTAAAAAAAATCATTCTTAAAAGAATTTGACAGTTATGAATACATTATCCAACAATGATCCAAATACTCAACAGAAGGGGATGGAAATTTATAAAAATATATGTTGTTTATTTAATTGCAAGTATTTATAAAAAAAATGATTGAAAATAAGGATAAGAATAGTTTTAAAAATGGCCTTTAATTAATTTTAAAAGTAATATTTTCCTTATTTATTTCCTAAATTTACCAAAAAATTTCAATTTTCAATTATAAATTTTAAAAAATACCCCAAACTTTTTTAGACTTCAAACTAAGTTCAAACTATTTAGTAACTGGAAGGAACCTTACCCCTCGCTACCTGGAAATAAGTTACAGTAGTTTACTTAGGAGTTCCATTCAATTTGCATATCATTGTGACATTATTGAGCTCAACAATTCATTTTCCTTTGCATAATTTTTTTGAAAAAAGTAGAAAATTTAGAATCATGTCAATATTAAAAATTTTTTTTAATGATTTTTGTAATCTGTATGCAATTTCAGAGAGTTTATTTTTATAACTGTTTCTCATATTTTATAACTATCTTGAAAGTGAAAGAATTTGAGTGGCCTGCAGAGAAAGCCCATAGCTTGCTATTCCTGCTCCACTTGAAAATTTACTTTTAATAACAATAATAAAAAACAACATATAATTTGACATTATATAAATTTAAATTAAGCCCCTTTATTTATTTGTCTCGTGCTGAAAACTATCTACGTACCAAGTTTCATATGTTTTAAAAAGTAGTTTTCAATTGAAATACAGAAAGACAGCTGAAATACAGTTTTAGATGAGTAAATATTTGTATTATAAATTTCAAATTCAAGTATGAAAAATCATTTTCAATTATAAGACACTTTCCTTACTGTCTTTTAAAACTCATTTTATTAATATATGTATAAATTAAATAAGCTATAATCTAAATTCAAAATTACCTCTTAATGATCTTTTGCTTACGATTAAGATACAAGGTACCATGAGTAAAAATGTGTTCAGCCCATATCCTTTTGGAAGTCTCAATACCAATAAAGAAATGATGATTACCATAACTATTAGATAATCTGATTACATTTTGTAATAATGTTATGGAGATCATTTTAAAGTAATAAAAATAACAGCCTGAATATAGTATCATTAATAACATACCCAATATACTTGAATTACTAAATTCAAATCCTACAATGCAAAAATACTTACTGATTTTATAATCTTACTCACATCATCTACAGGAAAGGTAGTCTAGTATAAAAGAAAACAAATATAATTCATTTCATGAACAATTTCATTCAAAAAAAATTATAAAATGCTAGATTTATACAACTTTTACAAGATTTTTAATTTTTGAAAATAAAACTGGAATATTTTAAGTACAATCTAATATTCTTCAGATATTTTATTTTAAATTTTTTTAAAAAAAAAACATATATATGAATAGTAATACATAAAAATGAAACATAAATATATTTCTTCATAATATATATATATAAAATTTTATTCAAGAGAATGAATAAAGACAAGTGATTTGTAATGCCAGAGTGCTATAAACAATTATAGTAAAAATGTCTATTTTAAATACAGTCAACAGTCTGTTTGAAAAATAAAATTAATTTCTTCTGTAAAGTAATTCATTTAACCTCTCTCAGAGCTCCTAAAATTTTAGTGCAGCAATATTTAACAAAACTGTCTTCAGTTCATATGAAGAAAAAAAAAGATAGCACTTCTTAAGTTTTAGGAAAATATAGAATTTTCATAAATTGACATAATGAGATATGACAATTTCCCCCTCTTTTTGCTCAGGGAGTAGATGAGGTACACACCCTTCATAGTAAAAGATATTAAATATTCTTGATCATAAAGGGCTTCGATTTACACTACAGCATTTGTGAATGCTGTTTTTCTGTATGTTATTATCCAAATTCATCTTTATTTTCAGTGCTCTGAAAAATAACACTCTGCTCACTTTTATTGTTAAGTTTATCTTCATAGACAAGTAAGATGAAGCATTGTATACATGGTTTTTACAATATTATGAAATTGCATTGAAATAATATTTTAATTTTTTTCTTCAAAGTATGCTAAATAAAATTTTTTATTTATAATTTTTAACTTCATAACAGCTAGAATTTAATCAACTAACTTTACATTGTTTCCTTTAAATATAAATAATTTCTTTGCAGAAATGTGAATGCAATCTACGATAATATTTTCAAACAGAAAATTTTTATTAAATGCTATAGATATATAATGAGTTATATGGAAAAGATTTTCGAAGTGAAGTACAGAAAAATAATATATACATTGCATATAAAGTCTAAAATATCTTCTAAAGTGCAGAGTAAATATTATTTATATAAACATTAGAAGAAAAATTCTAAGTTTATATTTTCTTATTTAAATTTTAAGAGTAACCAACAAAGTGTTTATTATTCAAAGTGAATTAATGAATTTAATCAAAATTGAAATTAATTTGCTTATATAAAACTTTTTCATTTTTAAAATAAGAATTAAAATAGGTCAATTCTATTAGTGGGACACTGTTTATCATCAATTGCTGCCAAGAATATGCAAAAAAGGAAAAGAGAGATATTAAAAGGTAAAAATATAAAAAGGTAATGAGTGTAAAAATAGGTACCAATATCTTGAGTCATGAAATTTAGCTCAGTTGGCAGCTTTTTTAGGTGCACTTACGTTTGTTTTTTACCAGTACCACCAGCACTTACGTTTGTTTTTAATCAATAAAATAGAACTTTATTATGTAAAATGTAACTTTTTTTATGCAAAATTAAACTTTGTAACATACTTATGATGAAAAGTAATGTAAATAACAATATTATACAAAATAAATATTTAATTTATTATTTTTATGAAAGGTATAAGAACAAAACTATTTCAAAGTTCATGTAGGTAGGAAATGGTGATATTTTCGAAATATATAACCAATCTTGGAACAAAGCAGCCTATTTTCAAATATACAGACTTTTTTTTTTTTTTAAAAAAAAAAAAAAAAAAAAAAAAAAGTGATTTATAAAAAAACTGTTCAATATCCAGCCAAAATCATGAATTGTTAAAAGCAAAACTTTGCTAACATTAATTGAAAATATCATTATTTAGCATATCAAGTAATTCATTGTGTCATACATATTTATTCACATATGCATTCTTTAACACAATCAGTTATCTTAAATGTGAGTATATGAACTACGATGTTAATAATAACTACAATACTATTACCTAGAGATACATTCTACAAGGTTGTACTAATTTTTTTTAATGTAAATTCCATTCCTTTACTCAATAAGTTTTAATTTCTAATAGAATGATAAGCAAATAATACATATATACTGATGACAAAGTTAAATGTAATATGTATGTAACAATTAAAGAGGTAAATGTTCATTAAAAAAATCTGAAGAACATAATTTCAGGGATTTTTTCAAGTGCCTTTCATAACAAATTTTCGGTAGATTTCCGATACATGATGACACTAAAAATAATATTTAAAATCAATTTGTAATAAAATTGCTTCAAACAGTAACTTTGAAGAAACATCAATACAAAAATAAAAATTTAATATTCGATTTACATTTGTTTCCCAGCACCTGTCAAAATAATACAATAGATCAACAAAAAAATAAATGTTACCTCTTCGGATACAATTGAATTCAAATTTTCATCCATTTCTTTCTGATAAATGAATAATTTTACAATAGTTAGCAATCAATTCAGTACAGGATTTTATAAATGATTAATTCAAAATTGCGAATTCGATCACACCCGCAATTTTACCTTAGAGATGACCACCAACAAAACAAAAACCTAAATTTTGGGTTGAATTGTCACATAGAGCTAAAAATACAAAACATTTCTTACTAGAAAGTGAGGGCAGGCATCTAGATTTCGTCAGTTGACAAAATGCATTTGCTATCTGATTAGTTTATCATTAAAACTTAGCTTACATTACTATAGATTCAGAATACATCAGTCGAAGCATGTGTCTGAGACAAAGCAATAGTAGTGGTAACTGGGTAGTCATGATCAACAACTCATAGCATTCATATATTGAGTCATATGTTCAAGTCCTGATTCCACAAAAGACCTATCATGCACGAGGACTTATACAGATGAAATATGTAGGGTTCAAAGTTCTTAAGTTTACTTGTCGGAGAAGCTTAGAGAATGGTGCCAGTTTATCTGTCATCCTAGTCACTTCACATCAAAATTTGGAAAATCCGTCACCAATAGCTCTCATAGAGCAATCAACAATCAATCAAAACACCCATCAGACAGAAACAATTTCCCACTTTGGTTACAACTGTTTCATTATCGTATCTTAATTAAAGTTTTCTTCCTATCAGGGTCTCTTTAGAAGAAGTTTGTTTTCCGCCTCTTCAAAACATGTAAATGAAAACTAAGTACTGTTCTACCGAGTTGGAAGATCGATTGCTTATTAAGGTCGCCCTCCGGATTCATAGGATAGAAGTTTGCAAAGCGAGGTTCCAGTTCAGGTATCGTCAGTTGTTTGAGGTTCAAACCTGCAAGGTTCATTTCCAAAAGCTTCGCGTTGCTTCTAAGTGAGATGCTAATAAACAATCAACCAACACTTAGAAATACTATAGGTGCTGCTGCACTCATCGATCTTATCCTTTACTCCTCAAGCCTATTTGAATACACTAATGCTTATGTATTAGATTCAGATTTCATATGAAAAAAGCTAAGAAGATATAATGGGACACAATTTCTATGTTCATGTTTCTAATTCGAGTTCAAGAATGTTTTATAATATTACGAAATTTTTATAATGTAGAAGAATCCTGCATCAACTTTGAATACTCTTCAAGTTCAGAACAGATTTATTACTCATCCTCAAATCCAGGTCAACCATTTTGCAGATTTTTTTTTATTTTGCATCCAATAATACTTCCCATAAGCTACTTCATTTAGATTTTTTTTGCCAAGTACAACAACTCCATTAATAAACCGTTTTACATCTCAAAAATACATCTCCAAGTGTAAACAAGATATCAATAATATTCCTAAATCAATCGAATCAAACCGACTGTACGATGGTTCTAAATTTTTGTACAGCTTTCTATAGCTTAGATTTCGGTCTTTTCTAAAATATTTGTATGAATATTATCCAGTCGAATCACTCACTTTCTGACTATAGAAGAGAAGTTTTTAGCCCCATCATTATGTATTTGTTCATTTCAAAGGAATCTGTGTTTAACCAATTCATTAAATTGGTCACTAATTATAGCTATGGGTAGATTTTTATCTTGGAAGCTGAATTAATTAGTATAAATCGTATAAAGAAGGTTTGTAAAGTGGATCAATTTTGGAGCAAATGCAATCTGTTCCCAACAAAATTCAAACTCTACAGTTAATTAGACGTTTAAGCTAGTTAGAGATTATGTGCATTGTAAAAATACTTTATACACCACAAGATAGTGTACATTTTTTATGTTTCCCAAATTCTATATTTCAATATGTAACTTTCGATTCCCGGATTTTTTTTCTTGAAAGTCATAAATGCATCTAAAAGCCAACATGTTACTTTTATAGCAGGAGTTACTCGAAATACTTCTTTTTCTTATAAATTAAAGCCTGTCAACTCCATTTTCATGGCCAAAGCCTTAATTATTTTCCAAGCCTTGCACGAACTGACAGAATCTATCAATAACCTGCTTGTTTTTATCAGATATTTAATCCGTTTTATCTATTTTACAAAACTTCTCAATAAAATCGCATGAGAGGTAACGGAATTTGATGTGGATATTGATTGGGTAGCCTCAGAAGGCATTCACACAAATAATTATCGAAACAGACTAGAACAATTAATGGAAACTTTTACTGAAGTAAATATTTTAAATATATATTTGGAGAGCATACCGATGATTGATGTAATATCTATCAAGACAATACACAAAAGAGAAGAAATTCAAGGTGTCCGGGTTTCAGCAGAAAGATTATAATCCTTCTGGCCTTATATACCAATTGAATTTACAAGATAATGCAGTTTATACTATTTGCAACAGAATAAATTATCTAGAACGCGTTCATCTGTCAATAATACTTCTATCGAAATAATCACTGGAATATACTCTCAATCGATTCCTCGTCCATTGTTACTTTCAGAGAACTTTTGGAGAAAACAGTATCGATTAGAATAATGATTAGAGATTTTTTTTTTTTTTTTTGCAGATGATGAATTATTTTGATTGTTGTTAATCTAAAAAAATGCACTTATAAAGGATAATAGACTTGGTTGATCCATATATATTCCTCCTAAACCAATCAATTACTCAATACTCTCAATAACAATACTAATTTTATAGACACCATAACATTTTCATTCCAATAGGTTAAAGATAGAATTTTTAAAACAAGACAAATTCGTTCTTTCGAGTTATATATCCATGAATCCCAGTGTATTCTTATTAGTTATTAATATTTTTAAGGTGTCAAATTATATTTCGAATTCGTATATACTTTGTGAGACATGTTTCTTCCCATGTGTATATGAATTCACAAATAGGGTTTCCTCACATTTTTTACCTTAGTATATTTATTAGATGTAATAAGATATTTTGCTACATTAGATAAACATATCATTGCAGATAGTTCATGGTAGAACAATTCACATCTTTTAATTATCTATTCGTATATCAAACAATAGCTCAGGCAACTTTAGGGAATTTGTTTCTCATCTCCGAATTTGGGAGGCAAAATAGGAAAGTAGCACACTTTTTTTAAATAGGATTTTGAGTGAGTGTTGTTCTATTTTGTATATTTACTATAGGATGGGTTATGAGCTATCCTCTCTCTCTCTCTCTCTATATATATATATAGTTATATATGTATGTATACACGTGTGTGTATAGACAAATATATGTGCACACATACATTCTTTATATATATATATATATATATATATATATATATACATTCTTATATATATATGTATATATATATACATTCTTATATATATATGTATATATATATATACATTCTTATATATATATCTTTCCTCTTCTCTATATCTATATATGTATGTGTATGTGTCATGTGATTTCACTGAAAAAGAATTAGATTTCCTTAATTTCTACCCATTCTCCTAACTTTAGTAGAAATTTCATCCTTATTTTTGCTATTTAATTCCAATTTATTGTTTAATTAAATACTGATAGGCATATTAAAATCTGCTGAAGTCTGACGGTTTCCCGCCTTGAACGAAGATCTGCCAGGGACAATCCCTTCTGAATCGAACGGCTTTTGAGTCAAGCCTCCTAACAGATACACCATCCTAACACATGTATTTTTCGCCTTAAATGAAATCCACTCTTATAAATCTGTTGTAGTCTTGACGGTGACTATTCAACTTCTTGCGTGATTGTTTAACAATTTTAGATATGTCATTTTATTACTCTCCTTTCATTTAGAAGAGAATAAATAGACTTTGAGATTCAAAGTGACATAGTCTTGACTATGATTTCTTAGTAGACCTTTTTACTTTTCCCTTTAAAAATTGTATACATATATTGATTTTTAATCCTCACCCAGTGATTGAGTGGGTAGATGTGACGAAATGTGCCAACGCTGCTTTCAGTGGTTAGTGATACCGCTTTCAGGTAAATTAACAGTTTCGAGTCCTCTTTCCACCTAAGTACAAATCAGATGGAATATCGGAGGAATTTTTCATGTTCTGATACAGCTTCTATCTTTATGGGCGTGATTAGAAAGTGTGTCTTCTCTAATTGTCACCTCATCATCTAGTCATTTTAAACCAGTAAAAAGTATCCTAAGTAGGCAGTATGCAAATCTTTAACTTTTCAATAAAAACTTAAAAATTACTTTTATTGGTACAATGCATTTCATTCCATAAATGCATTCTTTTCATAATTTTTCAGTGTTTTAATAAATTTGAGGTACCATGTGCTTTGGCCCCGCTGGGCAGATTTTTCAAATGGAATTTCCTTTTTAAATGGACCGATAAAATTAACAAAATGTCGAAGATCTGAATGGATAAATCTTTATAAAATTAGTTTTAAACATTAATACGTTTTATATGTTTGATATAAGATTGATGATTCACCCTCAGCTTGACTTTTTCTCTCTGTGAAAGAATTCTTAATTCGTTTAGTCAAAAATGTTAAGTAAATAACTCTTCATTATTATTCTAATTGTTTTGAACCCCATCATTATTTGTATTGCTTAAAATCAAATTCCTTTTCTCCATTGAGAAAGAAATTTAGTTGTTTCTTTAATTCTTTTTGTATTCATTACGTGAAAACATCAAAATAGAGAATAGCAAATAATATATATTTTTGCTTATTTTTGCTCATTTATTTTATTTGTATACTGTTATTACTGACACTACTGCGTATGAAAGTAATAATTAACGAAGAAATTGTTGTGGTGGTGATTTTAATTTTTATTCAAATTTTGCTAGATGGAGAAAAGAGCATTCAGTTTTTATATTGTATAATCTTCAAATATCATTCCGTTAACAGTTCAATGACTTTTTAGCCACGTTATAAAATAAATAAAAAGCACCATTTTTAAATCATTGATTTTTAGGTCACATATTTTCTGGATAATGTTTATACTGGGTTGTCATCGACGGCGAATAAAGAATATAGGTTAAAGGCTAATGATTATTTTACTATTTTTAATGTGAAATGAGTCTTTATAGAAATCTCTCTCTTTCCTTTTTCCAGACATATGCCCCGATATGAATATGATTCACTTGCATTATTCTGCATTCGTCGGCCTCCATTGTCAAAATTTATGTTATGAAAGAGTAATATTTTATAAATATTAAAACATTTTTACTCTTACAGTATGTAGTTAAAAATTCTGTGCGCGCATGACAATTTTTACCTGATACCCTGAGCATATTTTAACCTGGGAGGAGAGGAAAAATGGTTTCGGAAAAATGGTAGCGAAAAACTCAATGCCTTGTACATGCTATAGTAGAGCATTAAAGAAAGATCATCAATACTGATATACAAAAGGAAATGTTCCATGTTTAAATTCTACTCTTGAACCACGATGAAAACATGATGATTTAATTATTAATCCTATCCATCATTTTGGTACAAAGCTATTCCTAAACGCAGCTACTGGTCGCGAAAAGGAGATTTTTCCCTTTCTGTTACTAACATCTTCAAAGGCCAGGAATTATTTATTCCTTTTTCCTTTTTAGACGCGGGTGATGGACAACAGCCCCATGGGACATTTTTATTACTGAGTACAGTGTCTTTGTCTGTGGTGGAAACTGGCGATTATTTGTTTCACAGTGAGTTGTGTGGTCTTGGGCCAAATTTTGTGTGACGGTATTCACTTCTGAGGGCCTAAAGGCACTTTCTCTCAACTTTCACTGTGTCATACTGATCCTCCGCAATTATCTGTCAAAAAGAGCAAGCCGCGTAACTCAC
>BMAW01013307.1:338812-370979 GCA_019974015.1 Nephila pilipes
GCTAGCACCTCCCTTACCAGATTTCAAAATCAAGCCAATGGGAGGACTTGGGGCATCGACCAGATTTAACGTGCCTCACCTTCGCTACAAGGCAGGTCTTTAATGGCATCAGGGTTCGAACCCACGACTCGACGAAAACAACGCTGTCCTCAAGTCAACGACCATGATCACTAGGCTACCACGTTCATATAAACTATAATTAAGTTGTTTGATCATCAACTTTCAGTATAATTGAAGTTAATCTATTTTTAAATTGTTGTTTACGTGTGTGGTTTATATACATAGTTCTCTTTACCTTGCTATAAAATATAAGACTCAAACTCGGAATATATGTCCCAATACTAATAAAAAAGTCAATATTATTATAATATATTTACCTATTTATCGCACAACTTACTCAAAATATAAGAGAAAATCAGTAATTCTACATTACAATATGTAATGTTTTGACTTCATTTGCATTAAAAATATGAGTCGAAGTTCAACAATTAATTTACTTAAGAAAAATTGAATTAATTAAAACGAAAACAAAAATAATAGATCGAAGTATATTGCTTTCCAAAAGTATATTTAGGAAAAATTGTGATTAGAAAATTTAATGAAATCAGGAAAATGTAGTAATCAAACAGTGCTTCCTTCACAAATTAAGTGGGCCGCGGTAGCCTAGTGATCATGGCTTTGGATTCGTGGCCGGCGGTTTTCTTTCAGTCGCGGGTTCGAGCCTTGGCCCCTAAAGACCCGCCGTGTAGCCGGGGCTGATGCACGTTAAATCTGTCGGGGCCCAAAGTCCTCCGTGGTGTGGATGTTAGGAGAGGGGGTGCCAGCTCAGGTGTCGTCCTCGTCACTTGACCGTGGTTCAAAATTACGAGGTCCGTCGCCAATAGCTCTCGTGTTGCTTCTAGTGCGACGTTGATAAATAATAAAAAAAAAAAAAAAAAAACTAAACTATACTCACAAATTAAGCGTAAAAGAAAAATAGGCTTTCTTTCTATCTTGTAAATACACAAAATGAAAACATTAAAAATACTCCGTGGAGCATGATTTCAGCTTCACTATAGATTATGATCATCTCTAACAGCTATACAGAGACAACAGAGCTTATCATGCTCAAAATGATGGTATTTATTAATTCAGTTAGCGACCTGCTTTGAAAAAGCAGTTCAATGACTCTGAAGAGTCGCAGGGGACAATTTATATAAGAGTGGAGTCATCCTAGTTAATTGATTATGAATCAATATTATATCTTACTAATAACCCTAGTGTTTCTCTAGTGCGAAGCTTATTGAAACTTCACAATTTTTTTTGTAGACTCTGCAGTGAAGAAGATGTGCAGCATCAAGTGTTTGTAAAAAAGTCGGAGAAGCAAAAGTCGGCCGAGAGCGGGGGGAAAATAATATGGAGAGTGGCGAATGCTTTGATGACTATGTTTTTTGTTATGGCCTCCGGAGTTCAGGTATGATATATTTGATAATATTATTATCGAAATCTTAATAACAATTGATTAAAATTGGTTAGAAATTGATTGTATAAGAATCTTTGGGAAATTTTTTAAAAAAAGTGTTTCAAAAGGACTTGAAAATATTGTACGAAGCAAAAGGTATAAATTATTAACAAAAAATTCTACGTTCAATTATGATTTTTTTTCACTATTACCTTTGATTAAAATTTTTTCCAAGATTCTCAAGTGTTGGTAATAGAGGAAAAGTAAACTGAATTAGAATTAACTCTTGCTATTCATGATTCAAGAATGATTTTGGACAGTGAAGCAACGGAAAAAGCTTGTATGATATGTATACACTCATTGCCATAAAAATTAGAGCACCAAGAAAAAGTTGTCAAAATAAAACGAAATTTTACATACGTAAGTACAACGTTGATATTAGTAAGTGATTACAAAATAAAAGCAAATTGACCATTTATTGTAGAAAAAATTACAAATGAATGGAGCTTTTAGTACCCTGTTGCGCCACCTCCAGGATTCATATGCATGATGTGATACGATCAGCATTGAGGCATACATGAGGCGACATCTCGTTCCTAGTTGCTGTAAACGCGCTTATAATTCGACCAAACTCGTAGGATATCCAACTTGTCGTCATAAATGATCCCAAATATGCTCGATCAGTGACGAATCTGGGGATCGAGAAAGCCAGAAAAGGGTGGAAATGTAATAAAGGAGTCATGTGAAGCTCTCATTGCGTGTGGGCGAGCATTCTCCTGTTGAAAAAGGGCTCTTGAGAACCCTGTCATGAATGGTAACACATGTAGCAGAAGAATGATATGAACGTACCTCTGGGCTGTCATGGCACCGAGGATCAATAGTATGGTGACCGCGTGTAGTACCATCACACCAGTTGTGGGTGCGATGTGACACTATTCAGCGAAGTCAGGATTGAGACGTTCACCACGAGGCTTCCACACACATACACGATTGTCATCACTGCCCAAATTGAATCTGGATTCGACGCTAAAGATTACCTGATTCCATTCGGTTGCAGTCCAATCTCTTCGAGATTAATACCACTCCAAACGGAGGCGATGGTGAGTTGGTGTCAATGGCAGAACACGTAATGGGCGCCGCGATAGCAACTGTTCTTCAGCCAGGTGCTTGCGATGGTACGGACTGACACAGAGACTGGTAGTGATGGTGCTGCCTGTATATGGATGGTGGACAATGAAACAGTTGGCGCTATGCGTATGTATCGTGGGATGTAGCGGTTTTCTCTACTATTGGTCTGTCGAGGGCATTTTGAGCCTGGTCGCAGTGTTACAAACCTCTACTGGTCTCAACTCCTCTTCACAGTAAAGTGAGAACGGCCTAGGTGGCGAGCTACTCGCCAAGATGACCATCCGGTTTCCATCATCTCTATGACTCTTTCCCTCTCGAACTCTGACAGCTGCTCCTATTGTCTCCGACGGCGGCGTAATGGCATCTCTAGTTAAAGAGCATATCTCTGCCATAGATTAAATACACGCAAACAAGCTCTGCTTAGCTGTTTTATAATCCAAGGAGAACGAAGTTCAACACCCTCTAGTAGCATTATGCAATGCGCAATCCCTCTTCATTTCTAATCACTTACGTATCTGCCTGAAACATACCTTCATGCCAAGTTTTGTAACAATCACACTCTTACTTCCTTGTGCGTATATTTATATGGCAATGAGCATGTATTAAAAGTTATCACATTTATAATTAAACATAAAAAAAGTTTCGGTGCATTTAGAATTGATGAGATATTTTCTAATTTAAAAATAATAGAAAATAATGATGAACATATAACTTTGAAAACACAAATGCTTAAACAGGATTTATGTTTCTAAAAAAAGTAATTAACAGATATCATAAACATACATCTAATTTCTGTAACATTTTTATTTTCAGTTCAATGATCCTGATCCCTTTTTATGGGTGGTAAGTAAAAACTCGAGTTCTGTTATTACTGATGATCAAAATTCAAGCAATATCCTATGGACAGCTTTAGACATCAAATATACTTCTATGCAAATCAGTGGTCTTCGCAAGGTAGGGCCTATAGCAGTGTTTCCCAACTGGTGATTCTCAAACCCTTGGGATTCACGAAGTGTATAAAAGTGGTTCACAAAAACAAAATTGCAGTTGTAGAATTTTAAACCGCTAATGTAAAGAAACAATGAATTTACAAAACAATAAATTTGCATACATATAGTTACTGCATTATTAATAATTCGAAGACTATAAAATAAAAAATTTTAATAAATAAAAGAGTTCTATTTTAGTCAAATATTGAAAAGCATTTTTATTACGAACTTAAAAATGGGTCATTTAGTCGAGTTTGATAAAATGCTGGATAAGCAACTATTTGTCCATTCTTCAACTTCAGCGCTGATTTCGAAACAACTTAGGGCGATGATATAGAAATCTATAATAAGCTACTACCTCATCTGATTAAAACAAAGATAATAATTTGTGAACATGATGAAGAAAAAGTGAATACATGACTGTTTATAAATGTGTTCTTATTTTATTGGGGGGGGGAGTCAGAATCAAAGTCGCCTTGTGTAATCTGCAATGAAAAGTTCTTGCCAACAGTAGTTTAAAACCATCACTTCATCATAGATACAACATTGAAACAAAATATCTCACACACAATGATAAACAAGAAGAGTGGAGACACAATATATCCCTTTCAAAAACTGTATGCGTAATTCTTTCCTAGGAGATGTAAGTTTAGAGACCTCTTTAACTTTACTGGAAAATGAAAAACTTACTGAGTTATCTTGTGACAGATTTCTAAAAACTATTTTTAAAGATCACTCTTTAATCGATTTCTGACTCAGAGTACAAATAAATATAATGTTTTGCTCCGCCCAATTTCTGCTCTGCTTTCCAAAGCGAGCTTATTGTCATTAAGGAAGGACTAGAATTACTCATCACTATCCCATAATAATGAAATCTGGATACTGTCCGATAGTAGAAGCAGTATTCAACACCTGGCAAACTAGTAAAGTGTGAGGGATAGTGTTGGAGTGGAAATACTCAAAGATCTGAAATGTCTTTCCACATCTCATCAGATCTATCTACAATGGATATCCTCCCATGTTGGTAATGATATTGAGGACACCCTGGCTAAGGCGGGAGAGTTAGCGAGGCATCTGTGTCAACTGCACCTCTTACTTACCTTGAAATTTTCTCGAGAGCTAAGAGTCAAAATAAGACAACTTGGCTTGTTCCACCTGTTCACCCCTAGTATAGGAGCAGTCGTCCGGGAAATCTCCGACTCTTGATAGCATTAGACAGGATCAGACAACTCTGACTCGATTTCTCAGCGGATATCCTAGAGCTATGAAATATTTTGAGGGTTATAAGCATTTTGAGAAATGCACAGAATGATTTTCTGAAGAGGCTACACCTGGACACATCCTTACTTGTCTGAGCCTCTCTATGCAGGACATTATTGAGAATCCTGTGTTGGTCTTGGACTTTAAGGCGCACGGATTGATCGACTCCACATATCTCTGCTATTCTCGGGATGTGCAACAAAAAGGTTTTGTCAAAAAGTGCCTATAAAGTTTTATTACCGTTTTGCACAACATATCTATGTCACAAAGGATTTTCAGCATAAACTTATCTTAAAGATAAACATTTACATTGTTTAAATGAAGAACCTGAAATAAGCTTAAAATTGTAAGGCATTGAGCCAAACTTAAAATTTCTTTGCTTCCATCACACAGCCACAAATATTCCTTAAGAGATTTTTTTTTCAAATTTAACGTATGCTCAACTAAGAAAATTAGTTGAATTTTTAAATAAATTTTGTATTTATTTTCTTGTATCTCATTTTAGTTTTTATTACTCGTAATGTTCATATTCAGATGTTTTAAGGTTATGTTTTCATTTCGTGTTATGAACTATTGTGAAACTTGGAAAATAAGTGTTCTACCAAATTCTGTTGTTTTCCTACCTGTTACAAACGAGTAAACAAGGGGTTCGCCAATTTCTTTCGGATTTTAGAAGTGGTTAACTAGGAGAAAAGGGTTGGGAACCACTGGTTTGTAGGTTCGCGATCATCCCACAACAAGTATCGAAATTGACGCACGCATTGTTTTTTGTCCCTTCTACGAATCAACAAATAAAAATGCGTATGCCACTGATTCAGATTAATATTTCTCAGACAATATTTCTTAAATATAGAAGTTCTTATATTTTAAAAATATCTTTTCAGCCTCTCTATGGAACTGCAGCAATTTTGACGGCAAGTATAACTATTCGTCCAAATTTATCTGGTAAGAGTTGGAGCATTTTCCCTTATGATCTTTATCTCAGCTGATAAAAACTTATTAACTCAAAATAAACATGTTAGTACTATATCCATGGCTTTTGGTTTATTCACGATGAAATCTACAAATTAAAAACCTGGTTCGTCTAAAACAAAGGTACTTCATTTTCAGCCACTGAATATCTTATAACAATTAAAACTCTTGCAGGGCCCCTCTAAATATAGTTTATGCATTTCTTATCTAGGACAGTGATTTAGCATGGATCTCTGCCACCCCTCTTACAAAAGCTTCCACCCCTATAGATATAAAAATAATAATATCACGCATGCATTAAGCGCGCTTAAAATTAAAATACTTTTAGCTTAAGACATTGAAACAAATAAATAACATTCTACGGGGATAAAACTGCAAAGCAATTGAAAAGTTTTATAATAAACAAAACAAAAAATTTACCTTAACACTTCCATGTATTTGACGAATCGTATGAAAAAGGTATTTACAATAAATAACAAATTTAGGTGTATGTTAAACTTTATCAAAATATAAATTAAACAATATCAGCACTACACCACTCTTCTAAGTAACTAAAAAATTAAAGAAATTAAATGTCACCTGTTCACCATTACGTCTGAGTTGTTCAAGGTTAATAAGACAAAAATCAAAGGACATACTAATTGCACCTGTTGTGTGACAAAAACGGATCGAGGTTCATTTTCAAAATTCAAAAACTGAATTTTATTTTCATATTTTAAATAAAATATTTGAACAGCTTTTATTTAACTTCACATAGATATAAGTATATTTGTTTTGATCAAATTTTACTACAGTATTTTGAACCACTTCCGGTTGATTTGCATTTTTGCTTAAGTGCCTATGTAACATAGTCCTGATGACAATATAGTTATCTGATGTAATAACCATAGCCCGATGCTGTTGAGCAGACGAACTATCTCGCAAAATCGGTAACGGAATCCAATGGATTTCATTGACTGGATTATGCAGAAAACATAAGAAACAATATTTTCTATGACAGAATGAAAAGAACCAATAAAAACTTATGTTTAAGAAAATATTTTGAAATTTTAGGGAATACTCAAATCATAGACATAATATCCAATTGGACAAAAAATAGAAGAGAAGAAATATTAAGAACTCGAATCATCAGCAAAATGATCATAACTCTCTTGTTTTTGGATTGGATTTGTTTTATTACCGTCGCACTAGAAGCAACAGGTCATCCATTGGCGATGAACCTCGTAATTTTGAACCTCGGTCAAGTGACGAGGACGACACATGAGCTGGTTCCCTCTCTTCTAACTTCCACACCATGCCATTGGGAAAACTTTGAGCCTCGATAGATTTAAAGTGTATCAACCCCGGCTACATGACGAGTCTTTGGTGGCATCAGGGTTCAAATCTAAGACTCGATGAAAACAACGATTGCCTCAAATCAGCGATCATGACCATAAGGCTATCGCGACCATCCAGTGCTTTTGCACAAATTCAATTTAAATGATATTTATATTGTAATACCTATAACCATATCAAAGATTTGGAACATATTCTTTTGAGATGTAATAAATACACGTCTCATAGAAACCATCTTTGGTGTATACTCAAGATAGACCCTCAGCACAATATTAATTTGAAAGATTTTATCAAGAGAACAGTGCTAATAAACAATTATTCAGAACATTCTTGCAGAACATGAAATATTTTGATATCTATTGATTTAAAAGCGTATTTTGAAGGGCATAATAGCTCTTGTTGCTCTATAATTCATAACACCGATTACATACGGTATAAGAAGGTGGTTCAAAAAGTACTCGTGTTTGACGACAGATAGTGTTGATCAAGCATGCTGGTGTTATATATTTGAATTTAATTTAATTGCTTTTTTGCATATAATTTGGCAAATTTCAAACACATTCAAAGTCAGCAAAAACTTTTTTTTCTTCTTAAAATGATGAGAGTGAAATTTGGGTTTATAGCACAAGAGACAATTCTATATATGATGCGCCAAACAATGTGCAATTGAATGGTAAATGAATTGGGGAACTAGAGTTTTAAAAAATAAAGATAAAAATTGATTGACAAGAAGAAAGATAAAAAGTAGAGAAGGATCGTTATCCCGGGAATTAGGGTGTGACTCGTGTTTACGAAAGACAATAAGCCCCATGGGTAAGAAAAAGATTACTAATATACTTCGCGATCCTAATGCCCTTACTTATTCGTACCTAAACAAGATAAACCGCTGAGGGGTGTCTTAAAATGGACTGCATATTGTAATACTCTGTTTGAAACAGAAGTTATTTATTTTTAGCTATAATTTACTTATTTATTTATTTTGAGATACTCGTTTCTACACCTATGAGGACAGCTACACCTCCCTTTTTTATAGTATCATATTTACTTCTTTAGCGCGCCTGCGTTCTACATCTTTCATGCACTCACAGGCACTAAGATCCTCCTCTTCCTCTGGCGCATGCAGGTGTCGACATTACTATTGCTTGCCGCCATCTGTTCAAAGACTCAAAGACAAATTTGACATTGATTCATAAATTTGTTTTGATTGGCACAATATTTGCTGCTAAATCAAAATTTGACTTTTTCCTCTTCGAATTGCTGTCGTCATTTTACATCGAGTTGTCGCCACAAATGAGACCCGGATTCCTCATTATACCTGAAAGTCAAGTAACGAGCAAAATTGTTCCCAGAGAATTTGTTCCAAAGAAATCGAAAATGGTTTCATGGACCGAAAAAATTAAAGCGGTATTTGGAGTCCCGCGTCCTTTAAAAAGAACGGAATAATTAAAAACTGTTACGATACAAATGATTTATATTTTAATACTGTTTTACCCTGAATAATAAAATATATTAAATTGAAAAGGATATTCTTATGCATCGTATTTACTAAACGAAACATATCTTAACACATCACTGGCGGCAAGCGAAGTGAGTGCAGAATGTAGTACTGAGGTTTAAAATATAGTAGTTCACTTTGAAAATAAATGCTTTTCCTAGTCTTATTTCATTGCATTTCTAAAAACGAACGTTATTAGCAACCCAAAGGGCTATTGTTTTAGTTGGATCATTTTTGGTGCACCAGATCACTTTTCAATTTTTTTTATCGTTTGCTTCAATTTTAATTACATTTAGCTCAACTATATTCAATTTAATAATTTATCATTTCCTTTAATTTTAATATCGGAAAAGTTTACTATTGTCCCTTTCTCGATAATTCATTGTTTACTTTAATTCTTATATTTAATTAAGTCATTTAATAATAATTATAAAAAAAGCGCACCTTGGGTGGCTAAATATGTTCTTTTCAAAACTTTGTACAGAACTTTAAAAAAAAAATTTTTTTTTTGTTTTCTATGCGACAGAAAAATTATCACGGAGGTAGAGGTAAATTTTGAATAGAAGTGAGACTTTTTAATTCAGAACTGAATATTTATATAAGAACTCAGCATTCTTAAGGCAAAAAGTGGTTTGATATTTCAATTTATCATTAAGAAATTATGGAATGCTAGGTTTTTTTTATATTTTGAAGTGCATAACTCTATAAATATTAAGTAATTTTTAGTGCTAAAAATATTTTTTACACATCAATAAAAAAGGAATATGGATGCAAATACATACGACTTACATTGCAAGAGAAAATTAAAATTATAGTATGTATTGTGTATTTTTAGTCAAAACAGTACACAAATAAACCGAGGTAAAAGGCGAACTTACAGTATTTAGGGAGCAATAATTTCTTTGATTACTATATCTTACATTATTGTAGCAAATTTATAAATGTAATATTAACGTAGAATGTGATTTTGGGTCTGATATACTGTGCAATACTCTTACTATGTTTATGTAATTATTTCTGTTAATCTTTTTGAATTTCTTGTGTGTTAAATGAGCAAATGTTAGTTTATATGTCAGTTCCATTTTTTTGCGGTGATTTTTGTTCATAAAAACTTGAAAATACAAATGATTTTACACATAAAAAGTATAATATAAAATTGATGCGCAAATTTATGTTAATTATTTCTAATGCCACAAGAATTATAATAAATTATTTGGTAAAATATTGAAATCTAAATGAAAGCTAATATAAAATTTACATGATTCACAGTCTCTTATCTTGTGTGATGCTTTCATAAAGTCACTATCCACGTTTTTTTTAAATATGGTAGTTTTTGAGAGTTTTTCCAGAATTAAAAATGTAGCAGAATGTAAAGTGAGTAAATATACCCATTATTTACCAATGAAAAGGATAAATTTTATGAGCTTCGTAAAACATATGTAGTTATCACTCACAATTTTGTGATTTGAAAATAATTTGTTGAATGCTAATAATGCGTTATATAAATTAAAATATCATTTTGATTTTATGTTGTCAATGTAAAGAGAATCTAAAAAAGAATGTTTTGTTTCGCAAAAATTGTGGCAGATTTTCTACATGAAAAGTACTTTACTGATAAATATTTTGGTCGAAATCTCCTTTCAGATTGTCAACATTTTGCATTTATTTATTGGATTATCAGAAATTAGGTAAGAAAAAGAAACATTCCCTTTAACATTTTGTATTGCCCTTGACTAATTTGAAATAATACATTATGTTTTTATTTTTCTACCTGGAAATAGAATTTTGTTATTAAAATTAATTGAGATGTCCTCAGGCAACTTTTCACTTCCACTAATACATTTAAAAATCGAAAGCTCGAAACGAATGATGTAGAATTGGTGGTAATTTTTATTACTTGTTGATAAAATTTTTCAAAAGAGGATCAGAAAAAGCAAATGATGGCAAATATCTCCTTTAATACCATTCGTAAAAAAGGTTAAATAAAGCATACTAATTGGCAGTAATTAGTTTAATAAAAAAAGATATCTAAAATCGAAAAACAAATTCTGGAGCTTTCTTTATACATCAAATACACATTTTCAGTGGGTAAGTATTTATTTTTTTCCAAAAAAGAATAATAGTTCAATTAGTATAAGATATTAAATTTCCGAATTTCTTAAAAATCTTTCTCATACATTTTCAGAAAAGAGAGAGCAACATCATTTTTTATTATGAGCATAATAGTAAGAAAAAGACGATTTGCGTTTTCAGAAACTATTAGCTATTAATGAATCGGGTAACTAAATAGTTAGTGCAAAAATCCCATCTGATAGCAATTCTTTTATTAAATAATCGATTACTGGTTTGCGTAAATTGTGTTAAATAACAGGATACCTAGAGTGTGTTATTTACACTAATTTAGAGTAGTTAATTAAAATATTATACATGATATATTTACATTAGGATACAATGGTTGTTACTCTCACATTTGCTGTGCAAATGTGACATTTTTTAGTACTAGTTCTCATGCTAGAATATAGAATCTTTTCTTTTGATCGATTAGCTGAATTAATAATCTCGGCTAATGACAACTGTTCTGAACCAAAAAAGGATATTATATCATCCGGTGCGGGAGTGCTTTTGGTTCTCAGGAGATCGAATTCTATAAGGTCAAGACTTGATCTAAAAGCTCATAGGGAACAGAAATGTCGCTGGACCTCTTAATCAGATTCTGGTGGTTTAATGAGGATCTTGTTTGGATGAAAGAGGAGACCACTAAGAAACTTGTAAAATGGGGTACCGCAGATGTTTCGAGCTTGTTCTTTGAGGTTTATATGTGAGGGCTGTATATTCTTACGCTATTAGAAATGTAATGTCCTTTCTTACTGGGAAAAAAACCGAATAAAAGAATTCTACGAGAAGAAATTTTATTAATATCTTTGCTGAGTTAAAATTAAAATAGCACACCCGCACTAAACTGAAAAAAGTAGCTTTAAATTTTTGTGGGAGATTTATAGGTAACTTTACTACTGCAATTGAAATTAATTTTAGATCTTTTGTTGATAAAAATGCACTATTTTTCTAGATGGATCTTGACTATTAGTGTAAAAAAAAAAAAAAAAAAAAAAAAAAAAAAACTGATAGAATATTGTACATTCGACATACGAAATCTTTTATGCTTTATGACAAGAAGATTGTCTTTTTGATAACACGATGTTGGGTTGTACGGTTACTCAAAGAGAAAATAACCGTCTTCCCGAAAAATAAAGTATCTGAATGATTGCTCAAAAACATTTTCTGAAAATAGGTTTTTTTCCCTTCATTTTTAAATAAGTTTGTAAGAGTAATATTTTGGGAAGGGTAGTCAATAATTATTTTTCGATTCAATATACGAATCAATGTTTTTAGAGGTGCTAAACCTAATACAAAAATAAATTGAAGTGCGTGAATACAGAAAACATATTTATCTAAAGTAAATATTTCTTATTTATTCGTGAATTTGACATTTTGTTTCAATATTTGAGTTACTAAAATTAAGATTGGAAGTAAGAAAATTACATAAAAGAACCTTGAACTTTTTAAAGTGTAAAACCTAAGCATTTAACAAGTATTTTACTAATTAAAATCCAACTTTTAAAAGTATTTAACAAGTATTTTACTAATTAAAATCCATCTTTTTAAGAAGAATTGGGATGTACTATAAAAACTCAACAGTATATGCTCTATTCAACATTATTTTACATAATCACTATAGTATTTAATACATAATTTCTAATACTAATTTTTTATTTCAAATAATTAAAAATATTATTATTAGATTTTTTTCCCCTACTAAATTATTCACAGACGTGTTTTATTCCTTGTTTTGCTTCTTAATTAATGAAATTAAATTTTTAAAGGAATATAAGGTTGAAATAAGGTTGCAAAATTATTTTTAGATTTGCTGTAGGTTTAAGAGTAATTACATAACCTCATACCATCGTTCAAATTGCTTAAAAATCATATTCGTTACTAAAATTTGAACGAAATTGAAACATATTTTAACAACCATTATTTTTGTACTCAACAAAAGTAAAGAAATTAATATAATTTTTCTTTATGATGGACATTGTCAATATGATATTTTCCCCAATTTAAATAAAAATATTTTCTTTCTCGTTTGAAAACAGCCAATGACGATTAAAAACAAACATTACAAAATAAACATAAGAATAAAATTCAGAAACCACTGTGGCCCTTCACTGTAGTCACCTTTCATATATATATATATATAAGGTGAGACTATTAAATATCGAGATTGATGCTGTAGAAATCATTTTATTTTGATCTCATACATATTTACTTATCACCTTCTATATACACCCATCCTCTATTCCTACAACTCTCCATGCGAATCTTCCATTGTTCAAAATAGAACTGGAAGTCTTCTTCTGTCAGCTCCTTCAGGACGCGTGCCGTTTCTCTTTCACAGCTTCAACGGATTTAATTTTGTTCCTTTTAATGCAGATTTTACCTTAAGAAAAAAATAGAAGTCACATGGTACAAGATCCGGCGAATAAGGCGGATGGTCTAACACTGGAATGCTGCACTTGGGCTAGAAACCTCTTGACAGACAATGCGGAATGACTTGTCCTTCCACAATGCTGGTCGATCCTTATTCTTTAACGGAGTTCAGCAAGAACGTAAGGGTATTTATGCTCATTAATAGTTTGATCTTCAGGAACCCAATGTAGGTACATAATCCCATGAGTATCGAAAAAAATCCTCATTGCCTTGAATTTTGATTTACTCATTCGAGCTTTTTTGGCTTTCTGCTCTCTCTCTCTCTCTCTCTCTTTTTCCGATGCATGGATTGGCGCTTCGTTTCAGGTTCATAAGTAAAAAACCACGATTCGTCACACGTTATTATTCTTTCCAATAAGTTTGGGTTATTTTCAATGACATTTAAAGTGTTATTACAAACATTTTTACGAGCTTCGTGTTGTTCAACCGTGAGAATTTTAGGCACAATTTTGGCACACACTTTTTGCATGTTAAAATTATTATGTAAAATTTTCTGTACGGATTCTCTGTCAATTCCTACAGTCTCAGCACTAGCACAAATACTAAACCGATGATCAAATCAAACCAGAATACCGATTTTTACGATATTGTCATCTATTTTTGTCGCGGAAAGGCGAACGGATGTGAATCATCTTAAACATCTTCTCGACCCTTGAAAACGCTTAAACCACTCAAAAACACGTGCACGCAATAAACATTCATTGTCATACACTTCTTTCAATAAATTATAGATTTCAGTAGCAGTTTTTCCAAGTTTCATGTAAAATTTCACAACTTTTCGTAACTCTAATTATTGTTAAACTTATCATTTTTCCGGCGAAACAAAAAAATAACTAACGCATAAAAAGCCTACGGCTATACGGATTTGCTTACAAAAGCGAGAGGCACTGCATTCGAAAGAGAAGTCTTCGCGTTAAACAGTTGTCGGTCGCTGGCATTTGGCAGATGCGTACTTCTTCTGTGGCAGCATCAGTGTCGTTATTTAATATCCACACTTTGTATATGAGTGTTATATGTATATAATTCTTAGAAATAATGTTTTTTGATAAACTTTGTGTTTTATATCTTTTAAGAAAACAAAATTTGGCGGTGGGCTTATTGGATCCATGCTATTTATTGTTTGGGCATGTTTGTCTATGTTCTAATTGCATTGGTAGTTGTAGCCACGAATCCACAAGCAGATGGTTCGCTTAATCCCCTTACTTATGAGGAAGGAAGGTAAGAGTATAAATTATTATTAACCTTTGAATTGATATTTCTATAATCTTATCTCCTTTGAATAAGCATGACTCTAAAAATAGTGATTAAAATGTATTGATTAATAACATACTTCTCATTAGATTTTGTAACAGTTTAATTCATATCCATTCTGTTACAAACAAGACAAATCTTTATTTAAGTTTTAGTTAAAAACAAGCAGAGAAAGATGCATACGCAATATTTATATTTACCAAAATCCTCAAGAGAGAGAGAGAGAGGATATAAAATATTGTTAACTCTCTTTTCGTATTTTGGCATCTCACAATTATAAGAACAAATACCATCACAATTATAAAAGGATTTATGCAAATTCTCTGCAGTTTAAATTCCTGAAATATTTGTTATTACTTTAAATGAGGTTTATTTCAAGATATATAAAAAGTTAAATGTATATATCAGAACACTTTTTTTTCTTCAAAAACTGTACGGAAATATATTCATCCTAATGTATCAGTCAGAGCAAAGACAGAAGTTACAAAATCGGTAAATACAATCACACGAAAGGTTCCAATTGCATTATTAGTTGACTTTTAAATCATTAACTATCGGAAAAAGTTCGAGGCAAAGAAATATTTTATCTTAGAAGAATTATGAATGAAACTATATTGAATTCAAATAAGAATAATCTTTGATCTGAGACACAGTTCCCATAAATATTAAGCTTATTTATGTATGTATATATTTCTCTTATGTTATAAAAATACTAAGAGATATTCAGAGTATAGTCAATACTTATTACAAAAGATGAGAAATTGGTTCTCAATGTGAACTAGGAAAGAAATATACCAAAGGGAAAGGATCAAGGTGGAAGCGATTTTGAAATTTCGTAACGATAATCTATTTTTAAGCCGCAATATATCAGTTATTGGTATTTTTTTCTTTTTCTTTGCATAACTGTGAACAATTTTTATAGAGATTGTTAGCAGTTGAGTTGTGGTATTTTGTACAAATTTTTATTTTTGATTCCAGCTTGCTTGAAGTGTTCTTACAAATTTTAGTATCGTTATTAAAGACACACAAATTTTAATGAGACTAATCTTGATTTTTCGTTGAAAATTAAGCTTCGAAGAACTTTTTTAAAATTTAATTGATATTAAACTGATCAAATTAAATTATTCTCTTTTCAATAGATTCATAGCTACATTATAAAAAATTAAGCCTATCAATTTATAAAGTTATTTACGAATAAAAAATAAAATAGATTTGACTTAAAGACCTTTAATATTTTTTTTCATCCCGTAGAGAAATGGCTGGGATTATGATAACTGCTATTTGGCTTTTTACATGTAAACAGTCCCCTGCAATCAGGTAATTATAAGAATTTAATTTTCTTTGAATGAATATTAATCGATGGCAGTTCTATTACATGCATTCTTTTTAGCTTTAAGATATGATAGAAAAAATTATGAATTTATTTTTCTTTCTTTTCTAGGTCTTTTAGATAATGCCCCTTTCCCCCCATGTTTTGCAGAACAGTAGTTGTAAATTATAAATTATAAAATTATCAATACCTTCTACTGAATTTTTTTATACGTCTACTTATAAAAATCAAAATGTCATAGTTATTTATATCTCTTCTTAATGATAATTAGTGACCCCTATAAAAATAAAGATTTCATATTCGATTGAAAAGCTTCTTTTTTAAAAAAAACCAACTTGGAAAACAGTTGATCAACAATTTACTGACTCAACGCTGGATGGATTAAAAAAGAGATTTTTGTAAAAGAAATTTATTTTTAAATTAAATATTCAGTTATTATAAGACTGTAGAAGAATATCTATTTTTTTTCATAATAGTTATATAAAATTATTTGAAGACATTTTTTTTTTAAATTTAAGAATAAATACTTATATACTGTCTATTTTTCCTTTCTGTAGATAATTTCTTTTCTTTAAAAAGAAAAAGGAAAAATTCTTTTAAATCTAAGATTCTATTATTTGAAACTTTCGAACCTCCATTAAAAAGTAACATCGTATAAAATATTTTATACCCTAAAATACGAGAAATATTTTTATGTGAAGCTTTGTTATTTGAAATATTCTATGTTCACTTTAAGGTTACTATATAGAATAGCCTCTTAAAGGAATTCATAAACAACTAACTTTTAAGTGAATAAACATACATATAGAAGTTCACTGATGAATTTTAGGTGTACATTTCCTCGTTGGTGCCAGTGTGTTAAATCAAGAGAAATCGTTCATCATAATCCAGAAGCAGTTTTCATTGAAGGGCGTACATCACTACTGCTTTCTGCATCCCATGCATATTAGGTGGGAATAAAAACGTAATTCTCCATATATATGTTTTAATAGGAGGTTTTACAGTGTTTAAACATATGGAAAGATTTTTTTTTAAAGAAAACTATTGTATTGATTTTTTTGATAAATTGTTTTAAAAAAGATATTTCAAACATTCAATCAAGAGGATGTTAGACCTTTCTAATACAGTGGTACCTTGAGATATGAATGTCCTAACATACGAATGTTTTGAGATACAACATGAAATATTCTAAAATTTATACCACGACATACAACGAAAAATTTGAGATACGAATTTGCGATGTGCAATAATTGCATAGGTGATCCCTAGATGGCAGAGCGGTCACTCAGCTTTCCTCCCGCCGCTTCTGCCCGCTGTGTCGCTCTGTTTGGTTGTTGAGACCAGAGTCCTCTGTATGTTTGTGCCTGTTTTTCGTGTCATTTTGGATAGTATATATACTGTACTCTGCATATTTTTTTATTTTAACCATGGATCCCAAAGTTAAAGACAAAACTGGTGAAAAGAAAAGCCTAAGAAAATGATCTCAATGGAAGCGAAACATGAAATTATTGCAAAGCATGAGCGTGGCGTTCGTATCATCGACTTGGCAAATGAGTATGGCCGCAATCCTTTTACAATATCCACGATCATCAAGCAGAAGGAAGCGATAAAGAAGCTGCAACCTTCCAAAGGCGTCACCATCATTTCAAAGCTACGAACTAATATACATGGTGAGATGGAACAGCTACTTTTATTATGGATTAAGGAGAAGCAATTGGCAGGTGACTGTTTCTGAAGCGATTATTTGTGAGAAGGCTGGCACCATCTTCCAAGACCTCAAGCGTGATGTAACCGAGACGGAGGGAGAATCATCGCAAGGCGGTGAGAGGTTCAAAGCTAGTCATGGCTGGTTTGACAATTTTAAGAAACGAAGTGGCATTCATTCAGTTATTCGTCATGGAGAAGCATCTAGTGGAGATATTAAGGTGGCTGAAAATTTCATTAAGGTTTTTGAAACACTCATTAGTGAAGAAGGATACCTACCGCAACAAGAGTTCAATTGTGACAAAACAGGGTTATTTTGGAAAAAAAATGCCTAGGCACACGTTTATCACTGCTGAAGAAAAGAGTCTACCCGGCCACAAGGCTATGAAAGATAGGCTAACACTTGCCCTTTGCGCTAACGCTATTGGGGACTTCAAAATAAAACCTTTGCTAGTCTACCACTCGGAAAAACCAAGGGCCTTCAAAGCTTATAAAGTTATGAAAGAAAAATTACAAGTTCTGTGGTGTGCAAACAGTAAAGCATGGGTGACCCGTCAGTTTCTTATTGAGTGGATGAACATAGTTTTTGGGCCTTCAGTGAAAAATTACTTAATCGATAATGGTCTACCGCTTAAGTGTGTCCTTCTGTTGGATAATGCTCCCGCTCACCCTCCTGGCCTTGAGGATGACCTTTTAAATGAATTTAAATTTATTAAAATTGTCTATCTGCCACCCAATACAACGTCTACCCTTCAGCCCATGGATCAACAAGTTATCTCCTATTTTAAGAAACCTTTCACGAAGCATCTGTTCAAGCGTTGCTTCGAAGTTACCGAAAATACGAACCTAACATTGAGGGAGTTTTGGAAGAATCATTACAACATTGTGATCTGTCTTAAGCTTATAGATATTGCCTGGCAAGGTGTTACCGAAAGAACATTGAATTCTCTTAGAGAAAATTATGGCCAGATGTTGTTTTAAAACGAGAGGGATTTGAGGGATTCGAACCTACTGAGGAGGAGATCGTATCCATTGGTCGCTCCATGGGCCTAGAGGTAGACGAGGCAGATGTTGCTGATCTCATTGAGGAGTACGCTGAAGAACTCACGACGGAGGAGCTGAAGGAGTTACAGAAGATTTCCCACTCGGGGGTAATCATAGAACTCAGCGGTGAGGAGGAGGTCGAACCGAAGGAGAAACTTACTTCACGTGAAATTAGTGATATCCTTGGCAAGTGGCAGGAAGTGTCTGATTTTGTGGAAAAAAGACACCCAGAGAAACTGTCTACAGGGAGAGCGAGTGCCTTATTTGATGATAGGTGTCTCACATTCTTTCGTAACATTTTAAAAAGAAGGTAAAAACAGACCTCTCTTGATCGTTACCTTGTGAAGGTCTCACGCAGTGAAAGTCAGGAAAGTGAGGCCAAAAAGGCCCGACGTTAAAGTGATGATTAATAAACATTGTGTGTTATTAATATATTAATAAATAAATTAATAAACATTATGTGTGTTATTACTCGTTTATTTATTTACAAATTGTGTATATTATATGTAATTTAACTGTGTTTTGGGTTAGTTTCATATCGCTAGAATGCATTAATATATATTACATTATTTTAAATGGGAAAAATTGCTTTGAGGTACGATTTTTTTGCCATACGACGAGGATCACAGAACGAATTAAATTCGTATCTCAAGATACCACTGTATTTCCTTGAAGAAGGGTTTTGTTATGTCTTTTCCGAAGGTTAAAACAAACTTTTATTTAAAATCCTTTCTTTGGACGTTTTATTCTGAAGAAAAGTGCACTCAAATGTAACATGTTAATTCGATCGCAGATTTTCAACTATATTTTGAATATCATCACATTATTCACATACACTCAAATGTTCATTACCTATGTTAACGTTTTCTAAAATTAAGTCAACTATACTTGAAAACTTATCAGAAGGAATATTGTGTATCGTATTTTGCTACACAATAAAAACACAAGTGGTTGAAAACCGAAATAACAAGAAATTATTTCTTTTACACCTTTTGAAACACAGACGGGATTCTATAGCACATCGATGCACCAGAAATTTGAAATAAATTCGAAGATGAAAGAAAACTATACGCACACTCTTAAATATTTTGCCTCTCTAAAAATGAGAAAATATTATGACAATTTCGTCACAGCCATCACATTTCTAATGTATAGTGATTTAAAAAATTATTTGGATGCTGTAAAAAGACTTTGTCCTGTCTTTTACAGGACTAAAAATATTTCTGACATCATAGTAGTATTCTTTTTTTTTTTTTGGATAATTACTAATTTCTTCCTTCACTATTTTGTAACTTTGCTACCAGATATTTTTCTATAATAAAGACCCAACAATTTTGAATTGAAGTAGAAATTTGTAAATTAAACTATTTTTTTTTTCAAAAAAATAATTTTGGCTTTTGTTCTGTTTCAGCTCATCAACTAAACATGAATCAGCGAAAAAACAGAGCATGATTGTGGCATCTATTCTTTTGTTTAGTCTTTTCCCCTTGATGTTATGGGCGTTGTGTTACTCCGACGTCATGAGCTCAAGTTACATTTCCATGTGCAGCGATTTTTACTTCAATGAATTTTCTTTTTAGTCCTTCTTATGCAGCCATGACATTGTGAAAATCCATTCTCGTTTTTGAAGCATGGTGATGTAACTGATAATTCAGTACTGTAAGCTTTAGTGTTAGTTATGTTATTATTAAGCTTGGTAGATCTGGCAACAATTCCATTTTTTGATTTTGTCAAGTTGAACTTTGTTACTTATGGTATGTTGTTTCGCTTGAACTGTATTTAAATGATTGTCAATGCAGTGCACGTTTTATAATGTTTGTCCAATAATAAATGTTTTGTATTCAATCAAGTGTTGTTTCAACATAAAATTTAGAATGCAACATTTTGCTACTTTATATATGTTTTCTTATTTTAAATACATCTTACAATTAACAAAGATTAAAAAAAATAATGAGGTACATTAAATATACGTACATAAATGTTTATGAGTTCGTTGTATGTGAATTTGATTTTTTCCCCCTGTTTATTTTGTATATTGTATTCCAAACATTCGATTCAAACGACCTTTTCATTATTCAATCCAAGGATTATTCCCAAAGAGACCAACTAAAAAGAGCGCTTGCTATATTCAAAAACAACTTTCAAGTGTGAATTCTTAAATTTTGTTAGTAATTTTGTGAACATAAGATCCTCTGAAAATTTCATGTGTAATAGTCAATAATTTATGTGATTTTTTAAATTTTAGGTTGATTTAAAATCACGGTATACAAGTCACTTTGTATAACGACTTTTCTAAGATACCACCTAAATGGACCAAAAATTCATATTAAAAATGAGTTCAGAAGTTACAAAATCTACTATGCTACTTAATGCACTATTTTTATTTTATATTACGAAGAGAAATGTGTATAATAATTTTAGCTTAACGATTGTCATTCAATAAACTTAATTATTATTAATAATTGTAATAAATTTAATTGAGTGAGCTACATTGGTAATCGGCTCATACTCTCCATAATCCGGCAGATATCGGGCCAAACATAAAACGTAAACGATTGCTGAAAACGTAGGATTAGTGGAACATCCCTAATCAAAACGTATTTAAACAGCAAAAGCTATGCATTATTGTATAAAATGTAATACAATACACGTAAATAAAATGTCAAATGCACGAAATAATTAAAACTATTGATAAGGTTCTGTTTTTGCATTGATAGTATTATTCTATCGAAGTAGATGGCATAAAATAACGTTTGTAAGGCATATCTACCTGAATAAAAACGCCAGATTACTGGCAGGGCCGGAAAGATGAAGTGCCGGATTATAGAGGGAGTACTGTAATATATATTTCAATTCAATGTATTTGGTTAATTGTTTATTTACGTCGCTTTTGGGAGCTATACGAAGTCCACGGGTGATGGACCTCGTAGTTACGTTTGAGCCTCGGCCAGGTGACGAAAATGACACCTCATCTGGCGCTCTTTGTTCAAACTTCCCTACCACGCAATTGGGATCAAGGCTCGCTACATTACTGTCTCTCTAGGATTCCATAACTTGACGGAAAGAATAGCGGCACTCGACGATAACAACGCCAGCTGCTAATCTGTGACCATAGCCATTTGGCTACTGTGGCCATTGCGTTTTTGAATATGTGATTAATGATGTAGAAAAATGGTATGCAAATAAGTGAGTAATTACTAAATGTTGTGTTATTTAAAAATATTTCTGATTTTTCTTCTTGAGAAGTTTTTACAAAGTTATTTCCAAGTATAAATGTAATTTTTTAAAAGAGTTTAATTACAGTAAATGACATGATATCCAGTTCTGCATCAGAAATGATAAATTCTTAAAGAATTTGATGAGATACTTGAAATCGTTGATGTGTCAGCTGCATCCTCGCTTCTAAGTTCCCAGCTATCTAGACCCAGTAAATTATCAATCAAGAAATAGTTAATTAATTAAATGTAATTAATTTTATTTTAATCTATAGAATAATAAAAACTCCCCTATATTTGAGAATGCGGAGGGTTAACAAATCACGTGCAAAACAAAGATTCAAAAATAAGGAATTCTTACTTTTCTTAACCTTTAGAACTCGGCTGATTCTAACTAAGTCGAAATATCCTTTACACTCGGCGCTTTTAGGATTCAGGAAAAATTTCCTTTCCCCCACTAGGAAGTTTGAGTTCACCACGTGTGGTATTGTTAGTTTTCTAGTTACAAAGGGGAGATAATAAGGGTTGCTGATTTTTAGTCAGTAATCATTGAGGAGTAAGAAAGATCCTAGTATTTGGCGCCATATCGTATTATAGTAATTTTTTCTGAATTCCTGGTTCACATTTTTAATTAAATGACTTACAAACTTTCAAATGTATATTTATCATAATTTAGAGTCTTGTATTGCGTAAGCTAACATTTTCAAACAAAACAAAGAAAGCGACAGCTATACCATATTACTAAGATATTTTCTAGAAGCAAGTACGTTAAAACAGTATTAAATTAATAGCGTCTATAATCTCATGACTAATCTCTTTAAGAATGCGATAGTTCAATCATAAACTCGTAATAATTTAATCGTTTCTTATATATATATATATATATATATATATATATATATATATATATATACAATATACACATATCGGTGTGTAATCGCATGGCTTAGTGTGCAAACTTTATCTGTGGTCTTATTATTGCAACTTGCGTGTTTAACTGTAACATTGAATCCATGTAATTAAAATAATGCCTCATATTTTCAAAAATTATTCGACAAAATATGTAAAAGAAGGAAAACTTTAAGAAAAATATGTTAAACATTATTACCAAACATTTTATTTTTTAAATTAACGCCCTTTTAATGCTCAAAAAAATCAATGTATTACAAATATTTTGATTTGACATTTTAATAACATCGCATTTTTAAACAATAGGAAGGTTACTGTTGACGGACTTCCTACATTTTAATGACGGTCAATCAGGGTGGACAGTATCCACTCACCAAATTTCCACACCACGCCAACATCATGACTCAGAACCTAGACAGGCTTAACCGCCTGTTTTTCATTGAACATATCTCGAACTCACAACTCAATCCCTGTTACGAGTTTGTGACCTCACTAGTCGGCTACTGTGGCCCTTTTGTGATTAAATATTATCAAAAGTGTGATTTAAAAAATATTTTTTAACTTAATTGAACACGTTTCAAAGCTTCAGAGTAAATCTTGTTCGTCAAATTAAGGCAAAACTTTCAGTTAATTCATGCATTCGAAATGAAAATAATACGTAACACTTTTTTATATCAAATATTTCTATGAATCTTTAATCATAAAGAAAAAAAAGGATTTATTTTTTTTCCCCAATATTTTTGTTTTTAAATGAAACTTATATCTTAAATTGAAAAGTTCCTGTAATAAGGCTTTTGAAATGTCTGTCTTAAAAATGTAAAGTGATTCTACTTTTTAAAATGTTTGGCTCTTAAAAGAGCTTTTTTGTTTATTTTTTCCTTTTCTTTTTATTAAAAATGTATCAGTTTTAATCTTTTTTTATTCTAGTCTTTTGTTTTTTTATTGGTTTATGTGTTAAGAGATTTCTAAATAAGTTTTGTGTTGTTCTCGAAACAGTTATGATCAATACAAAGAGCCACATTGCATGCTGTACAGATAATAGTTGTTCTTTATTTGTATATTCTTTTTAGCACAATATGTGTGCTTTCTTTTTTTCTTTGCGTCAATTGGCCAATTAGAAAATTTATTTTCATGTGTCTTCATTTTTTTATTACTGAAGGCTCTGCATTTTTATGATTTAATTTTCCTGTCAGAGATGTTATTAAATTCATTGCTAATTCTTTTAAACTGAGTTTTTAACTTAGTTTGGTACGACTTAAATATCAGAAACACAACAATATCGATGAGGCTAAAGAATAATTTTTTGTCAATTTCCTAGTTCGTCTACCAAAAGTGTAGGTGGATGCCCTGCGGTCTCCTAAATCAACATATCCCATGTGCTTGTGGTAATCTGCCACAATTTTTTTCTTAGAATTGGTTAATTTTTCTTTTTCCCATTGAGCAAAGTCACATCAGATTTTTTTGGGTGTCCATTAACACAATTTTCTTCATCTAAATCTTTCATCAAATTCTCAATCTATATTTCTGCGATAAATTTCAGATTCATTTTAAAAATTCGAAAAATAAACCAGAGAAAAGAAAATTCTATCGCTCATAGACAACGTTAAGTCATCTAATGGAGTATTTTTTCGAATTTGGTTGTTCCAAAAGGTCGCCAATAGTAAGGAATTCACACACAACTGATAACATTGGCGAAAAATATCCCCACCCAATTACAGACAATAGAAGCAAAGTCGTAAAAAAGGGCAAGGGAAAGTTGTAAAAGGGTCTGCTGAAAAAAAAGGGGGAAAGAACTGTCTCTAGATAGCTTGGTACAGACGTTGTACCGAAGCCGAAGCTAGCGACAAAATTTTTTTTGGTACAGCATATGTACCGCCGATGTTTAAAGGTTAATAACAGCAAAACTGGATTCAAATCAGGAATAAACATTTGTAAACTGGATCCGAATTAAGTATCAACCTCTAGAACATTAACTTAATATTCTAGCACCAATATTGTTAGCAATTTAAGCACAACTTTATTTCATCGCTTATATCCGACCTCTATCAGATTCTTCCAACCCCTAGATCTGATAACTTCCAACTCACTATACTTCTTACATGCTAATGCTGATTTACATAAATCGCGGTTTATCCATTACCAAACGCAGTAAGTGATAAACGAAAAGTAGTTAAAGGCGGTGCACCAATTTTTTAATATATATTTTTCGTTAGAATTATCTTCTGACTACTAGTATCGACCAATGCAGTAACTTGATTATCATTGATAGTAATAATTTTATGCATCAAAAGAGGTAAATGATTTATAGTTGATACAACATTATCGGTTCGATTTTGAATAGGTTTATTGGTATACTTCACAGAAATGAGACCAAAATTTTTACAAACACTACATTTTAAATCTTTATGTTTATCGGGACAGAAACGAGAAATATGTCCAGACATATTACAATTAAAACAAGTTTTTCATTTTTTTTTATGCATTATCATTTTGTATTTCAGAACTATAAAAGTTATGTTTTGAGTTCATGTGGCGTCCTCGATTGAACTGAGGATTAGTTCTTGGAAAAGGTTTTTTATTCCTGTCAGTGACTATTTTTCATAAATGGGAAGTTTCTCTTTAAATTCTGAATTAGATTTAGCATCGTATAATATAGCTTTATTTGATAAGTAATCATGTATGCCATTTATACAATATTCAAATAAGGAAGATTCATCAATAATTTTACAGGAAGTACTTGCGAGTTCTCTAATTGCTATAAAATATTCGAAAAGGGATTCGTTTTGACGTAATTTACGTCTACTTAACTGTCTATGAATTTCAGCATCATTTAACTAGTGACGGAATTCTTCTAAAGCGTTTTTAAACGAAAGCCATGTCGTAAAATTACGTTACGTGTATAGAAAAATCTTTGCATGACTTTCAATTACTTAGCGAATATTATTTTTTGCTGTTCATTCACCGATGGGGAAAATAGAAACGATTCTTCACAGTTTTGTATAAAACACAATATTAATTTCTTGTGATCTTCAATATTGAAATCAGTGGAAAACGAGGAAAAACTTCTAATTTTTTTACTACATTATTTGCGATCAAATGCATCGTTAAATAATATAATGTTTAACAACTTAATTGTTTTAATATCTCCTCTTTTAAGAAAGTTTGACGCAATAGGAATATTATTAAGAGTGATCATCTTTGTATATAGTTCGAGTAGCAGAGTCACAGAATAAAACTTATTTTCATATATAAATTGAAAGGTGAAGAGAGGAGGTACTTACCCCTCTTTTCAGCAGTGATATATCCATCACACTTGGGCAGACACAGCAAAAACAAAGCATGTAATAACTGTCTGTTATTACTGTTTTAGCATTGATTTTTCACAGATATTGGAACAATCACAGCGGAACAGTGGCACAATATCAGATATCAATTTTCGTAGCTTGATAGTAATACACTTATGGACAAAAAAAAAAAAAAAATTAGCTCACCAAGAAATAATTGCGAGATCGTAACGAAACTTGGCATGAAGGTGCATGTTGGGGATATATGCAAATGATTAAAAATGCAGCGTGATTGCGCATTACGTATAGCCGGTAGAGGGCCTTTAACGTCATTCTCCATGGAGTATAAAACAGATAACTAAAGCTTGTTTGAGTGAGCTGAATCGTTTACAAAGGAAGAGCTGAGGTAGGCATATCATTACGCCATTTTCGAAGACAATATGAGCAGCTGTCGCAGTTTGAAAGGGGGAGAATCATCGGCATGATGTAAGCTGGGTAGTGAACTAGGCGAGTAGCTCGTCAATTAGGCAGCTCTGATTCTGTTGTGAGGAGGTGTTGGGACCAGTGGATCCGAGAGAGAGATGTCATTTACTCGAAGACCAGGCTCAGGACGCCCTCGACAGACCAGTCATCGAGAAGACCGCCACATCGTAAGAAATGCACGCGTACAACCAACTGCTTCATCTGCAGCTGTCCAGGCACAGGTAGCATCTTCACTAGGGGCCCCTGTGTTTTCTCAAACCATACGAAGGCACCTTGCTGAAGGACATTTCGGATCGCGGCGCCCATTACGAGTGCTGCCCTTGACGCCCACCCATCGACGTCTCCGTTTGGAGTGGTGCCGCGCGCGAGGAAACTGGACGGCAGCGGAATGAAACCAGGTCGTCTTTAGCGACGAATCCAAATTCAATCTCAGCAGTGATGACAATCGTGTTCGTGTGTGGAGACCCCGTGGTGAACGCCTCAATCCTGCCTTTGCTTTACAGCGACACACCGCTCCCACAGCTGGTGTGATGGTATGGGGTGCCATTGCCTACAATAAAAGGTCACCCCTAGAATAGATCCGTGGCACTATAACAGCCCAGCGGTATGTCCATGAGATCCTGTAACCACATGTGTTGCCATTCATGCAACTGCTCCTAGGAGCCATTTTTCAACAAGACAATGCTCGGCCTCAGACGGCAAGGACGTCGCAAGACTGTCTCCGCACTGTTACTACCCTTCCTTGGCCTGCTCGATCCCCAGATTTGTCTCCAATTGAGCATATCTGGGATCATTTGGGACGGCGAGTTGGGCATCCCACGAGTTTGGATGAACTAGAGGCAAAGTTACAGCAATTATGGAACGAAATGTCTCAAGACATCATACAGAATTTGTATGCCTCAATGTCTGATCGTATCGCATCATGTATTCACGCTACAGGGGGTTCAAAAGGGTATTAAATCCTCCGTTCTTTTGCCTTTTTCTCTAAAATAAATTATTCTTTTTCTTTGATTTTCTAATCATTTACTTATATCAAAGTAGTCATTACGTATGTAAAATTTCGTTTCATTTTGACGACTCCTTCTTGGTGCGCTAATTTTTTTGTCCATGAGTGTATAAGTACTGCCTGCACTTATGAATACTCTCAAGTTCTCGACTATAAGTACCGTATGTACTTAAAAATAATCATAAGTTCTCGATCACAAATGCCATCTGTACTTAGTGAAGAAAGCGAGCACCTATCTTTTTTTTTTGGCGGCAGTCAATCCGTTAGCCCAGGGGTAGGCAACCTTTTGAAACGGAAGAACCAAAAGTTACTATTTACCAAATTTCCTAGTTTTTAAAGAGCCACTAAAAATTTTCGATATAATATTATAATATTTGCTTATATATATTTGGTTTTTGATTTAAAATAAACGGCTTTAAATACGGAATAATATTTATTCATATAAAAACACAAATATAGATAGTTACATTAATGGGAGGATTGGCTTTGCATGCCTTTTGAAAGTTTGATTAAATCTGTCTTATAACTTGTTGTTTTACGTTTCAAGCACGACTCTAGAATTTTATTTGTTAGTTGACTTCTAACTTTACTTTTTATTACATTCATGCAAGAGAACGCTTGCTCACACGAAGATCGTCAGCATTCCATATGCCAACTTCTTCACCTCACTGTAGCATTCTGGAAGACTATTCCATGCGCCGAATATGAGATCCTCAACTCGTGGAATTTCTTTTAGAGTTTTCCACTTGTGCTGCACGATGTTCATGCATTTCTGGACCTCCAACGTTTTCAACTTTCTCGAGTTCTGTGAATATGCCACTCCACAAGTCCTTAGTTTTAAACTCCAGCAATTGCATTAGAAGCAATCCAGCATAAATTCCAAATGGCTCAATGTTGTTCTCATTTATATTTGTGTTGAGAGGATTTACTATGAACCCGAGAGTACTTTTGTTTGTTTTGAGTTGCTCGAATATCTCAACGAATCCATCCTTCATATTTTTAAAGCTATGCTGAAGTAATTCGTGTCAATAATTGCATTAATCTCATAGCAATATTGCTTCAGATGTTTAAAATGAAGTAATTTACTGCTTTCCATATCTTCAACAAAAAGAACTAATTTTTTTTGGAAACAAACTACTTCTTCAAGCAAAGCGTAGGATGGGTTGCCCTTTCCTCGTAGTTTTAGATTTAGTTCATTTAGTTTCATTGTGGTATCTACTATGAAGTTGAATTTTTGCAGCCATTTGTCTTCTTCTAATTAGGGATGTTTAATACTTTTTTCATTGATGAATGTTTTTATTTCACTCAAGCACAAAGCAAAACGTTGCAATACGTTAACTCTGGAAAGCCATCACACTTTATTGTGCAGAATTAGGTCAGAAAACTGGCTATCTATTTCTTCAAGGAAATCTTTAAACTGGCGAAGGTAGAGTGCTTTTGCCAATATGCTGTTAATAATCTTAATTATCAAGTTCATGACCTCAACCATTTCGGCCGGAAAAGTTTGGGCCGAAAGCGCTTCTTGATGAGTTATGCAATGAAACTTTAGAATTTCGTGGTTTATTTTTTTTTTGAAAAATTGATGTTACCCCTCTATGTATTCCTGTCATACTTCTGGCTCTATCAATTGCTATAGAAACGATTTTATTTATATCGATTCCATTGTCTTCCGGGTATTTTTGCGCAGCATTTTCTATATCTTCTCCACGAGTTTGCCCCTGAGAGAGGTAGCAATCCTAGCAGTTCTTTGACATATATCTGACGTCATATACCTGACGGAAAGGGTAACTTGGGACGACATATACCTGAACGATAGGGTAACTTGTGCCGTGTCTTTTATGTCGCAAGACTCATCTATAGCAAGTAATAAGGCAGAAGCCAGTTGAATGTCTTCCACTTGCATATATGTTACATTTGAAGACATTTTTGCAGTTCTATCTTGCACTGTTTTGACAGATAATGGCAAATCTTTAATTTTTTACATGCTTTCTGCTTTGTTTTTAAAGTCACGAAACAATTCTTCAGATGCACGTATAAAAGAATCTTTGACGTACTCACCATCTGTGAATGTTTTCTCTCTTTTTGCAATTTCTATTGATACTGCAAAGCTTGCCAAATTTACATTATTGGAAGATTGCGCCCAGTTACTTAGCATGGAATTTGACTGATTTTTTTTTGGAACTATTCAACAGCTTTTTTTTCGTGAGTAATTGGTTGGATATTTACCAGCAAACTGGGTATGTTTTGTAGTAAAGTGTCTCTCCAAATTTGACTTCTTATTGTGTGTTAGTTTTTCGTGGCAAATGAGTCAAGTTGGAAGGCCATCTGTGTTGCATATGAATGCAAACGACCCCGTCCAATCCTGATTGAATTCTCGGGTTTCTTCTTCAGATCTTCTCTATCTTTTATCAGATGCCATGCTGGCGGCGGAGCTGAAAAAAGGATTTTTTAAAATTTGACTTAGCTATCTAAAACAGCAGACAATTTATTTACCATTATTACTTCGTTAACACGATCTTCAGTTATGTAATCCAATTCTGTAACTGATTTTATTACATTATACACGTGCATACCTTTGAGAAGATAATTCATTTCTAAATCGTATTCTTCTAGAAACATCAAGCGAATAGACATGCAAAGAACGAAATCGATAAAAATAACATGCGCGCATTGTAACGCCGACCGTGCTATCAGAGGATGACTGACTGACAACACGTTTAGAGTCTAGACATGTTATCTAGACTCTAGACGGTGGCTATTTGGATGAGACTGAAATGGAATGCAATTGGCTGAAAGATAAACATGGTTACGGAGTCTCATCTCTAAGATCAAAACAATAGTTCAAATGTATCTCATTACGTTCATGTTAAGCGTAGCGATTTGTAATTAATGATTATGAAAATAGAAGCTGTTGAAAATTAGGTACTTAAAAATATATTTTCTTATTTTTTTAAGATTTTTGATAGTTAATTATGAATTTTTTCGTATGGAACTGGAGAGCCGCAAAGAAGCCTTACACCAAAAGAGCAGCAAGTTGACGATCCCTGCATTAGCCTGTTCGCGTAGCGATTTCAAATTCTCATTTTAAATTTGAATTCAACTTCCAATTCTGGTTCGTTTGCCGAGCTCCCATTGTGGAGGTGGGCATCGATATGTTGTTCAGAACCAAACTCATTTTAAGGGGGAAATAGTATATTAAATGATGAAAAATTAAAGAAAAAGATGGTTCTAATCTGCGTTGAAAGTAGCGCTGCAGTAGCTCAGTGGGACAATTCCCCCCTTATATATATATATATATATAAGGGGGAATAACACGGATATATATATATATCCGTGTATGTGTATGAATATGATGCATCTAGGCGATTGTTATTATTGATGTTGATATTCAGCAAAATAAGACAGTCGTTATAAGTAGTGAATGTTTTATTTCATTGAACGATTCTTGAGCATTTTATATTGAATTCACATCCATGGCAAAATAGAGCACTCGAGGTTGCGTGGTTCACACAGCAAATGCCAAAAAGAGGTTCGGTATATTACTAAAACACGCGCGCGCACACACACGCGCACGCACGCACACACACACACACACACACACACACACACACACACACACACATATATATATATATATATATAATATTTATATATATAATTCTCAATACATCAAAATCAGACTGGCGATTTTAAGGGTAAGTATGGTTGAGTTTGAAGAATGATGTGATAGATCCGTTCTCGTTATTTGAGAGTACTGTAAAAATAATTAAGCATGTTGTTCAAATGTTCAATTTTAATGTTGAACTTTATCTTGTTGTCTAAATTTTATAAATAAAATTAATCTTATATTTATTTTCCAGCATGAAATGCTCTCGCATTTGAAATGACACTGAACTCAGAAGATTAGAGTATTCCTCACATCTTTATGTAAAAAAGTATTTAGATTGCAGAGAAAAAGAACGGAAAATAGTTTATAATGTTAAGTTTAAACAAGGAAGACCATTATTTCATCTTTCAGAAGACGTGAATAAAAAAGGTCAACAATCACAAGAAATGAACTCAAACATAAATCGGGGGAGAAAAAAGGAAGGAAAATGAATATGCTTAAAAACAAGATCTTAATACTACGAACATGTTGAATTAGTCAGAATGATCATTTTTGAAAACCAGTTCCATAGATTCCGAATTGAATCCACAAAGAAATATTTTAGGAAGTATTAAGCTATTAACGCAATTATTCTGAGTTATTCTCTCTCTATCTACTCAATCACTTTGAGTAGATATGAATTTCATTTTGACATCATGTATGCTACGGGAATAAAGCGCCAACGGTTAAACAACCGCTTATGCTTTGAATAAGTTGACATGGCATGGGAAAAAAAAAACATGAAATAGGATAAAAAGTAGAGAGAAAAAACAAGTTTAGTCGGTATGAAGGGAATGAGCGAGAATTGCAGCTTAACACATCAATCAATAACTCCCGAGACTAACCCAGAGACGGCACTCGTAGTAAACCAGTAACTAAGTCTTCCTAGAGTACAAACCTTTGCTTGAAACGTGTCAAAATTTTAAGTCGATCGGACCAGAAACAGCTGAGTTATCGAGGTTGGAGTAAAGTCGTTTTGTAGTTTGTTTAAAAAATGGAAAAAACCGAGTTTCGTGTTCTGATAAAACATTGTTTTTTAATGGGTAAAAACACCGTGCAAGCGAAACAATGGATTGAAAAATGTTACCCGGACTCTTGTCCATCAAAAGCAACGATTTGTCGGTGGTTTG
>BMAW01013307.1:371845-384029 GCA_019974015.1 Nephila pilipes
AAAAGCGTTGGAACGATTGTATCACCCTAAAAGGTGATTAACAAAAGGTGTTATGTTGATGAATAAAAAAAAATTTTGCAAAAAAAATGTTGTTTTCAATGTTAGTCTCGGGAGTTATTGATTGATGTGTTAGTGCTGCGAGGTCTGAGTGACATTTTGACATGATTTTTAAAAAGGTTTTGAAAAAATTAAATAATGTTTGAAATTTTAATACGTATTACGGATAAGATTTGTGTGTGTGTGTGAATAAAAAAATTCTGTTATACGTTCTCTAAACGTTAATTTTTGTTTTCTTAAAAATAGGCCTCTCTCTGTGTGTGTCATTTCTTTTTTTTCCCTTTTAAAAACTTTGATTTCGTAAGCACGCTCGCAAATTTTACTTTGGCTCATTGTACTTCATAAAGAGCCTTTAAAAACATCGTTCAGTCGAGCAAAAGCTCCATAGATTTTCTCTGTAGCTAATTAGTCATTAGAAAATGTCCTTTTAGTTCGTTGATTAAAGTTAATGAGTTGTAATCTCTTTTAAGCTAAATAAGTGTTTAAAAGTAACTAAATTCGTTCATTTAATACATTTTTCTTTTCTAAATAAATCCTTAATAAGTCTATTGTAGAATAGAGATTATAGTTTTAAAATTTTACTCGTAGCCTATTTACCTCCCGTAGCTCAATTCTTGCTCTAAGTGTTTAAGAATCAAATACGCTATTTTTATTTCATCTATATTTATTATTAGGAAATTGCCCCTTGAATATTTCAGGTATATTCTCAAAAAAAAAAAAAAAAAAAAAATTAAAAACTAAAATTTTAACTGATGTGGAAAAATCAATTGCTAAGCACGGATGTTTTTATAAACAGTATCATTCAAAAACGTTGACGGATGTTGTACAGTTTTTTTTTTTTTTTTTTTTTTTGGGGGGGGGGGGGAATGCATGAAAATAAATCTCACATTTCATTTCGCATCATATAGGTGTGGAACAAATTGAGAAAATGGTCCAGTCTTCTCTTTTATTTATTAATATGTGCTAACATGCTGCTGTCTTAAAAAAATTGGCGTCAACTAAAGGTGTGGGAATAAAATAAAAGATACAGAGTGCTAAGTTCGAAAGATTGACATTATAATGCATTCTGATTAAAATAATTACATTTAGTTTGCTTAAGATATATTTACATTGCTAAAATATGTTTAATTTAATATTTTTTTTAACAAATATTATTTTAATATCCGAAAACTTATTGTTTACTCTAATAATTTATCCTTTGCTCTCATATATTTTTATATTTAATTCAATAATTGATTTTCATGGCAGAATCGTCTGTTTTTGTTCTTTTTGTTACTAAGATTGGCAACGTTTTTTACTTTAAAATGTATTTCTCATGAAAATAAAATTTTAAAAGGAATTTGAAGTTGGTATTTTTTTTCTTTGTAGTAATTGATTCTGTGGAACCTGGGGCAAGGAATTACGCTTACTTTACGCTAATTAATATTCCTTTTGTATAATTTTACTTTTTCCAGAAATTAACAGGTTAAAAAACACGCTAGCACATGTTAAAATGAAATTAGTAAGCTAATTAAATTTTTTTTTTGCTCTTAATTTTTTTTTTATTATTGGAACGTTGGAGGGAAAGTCCTTTTAACAGCATGTCTAATTCGTGGCCCACTACGAAAAATTTTGCTCCAGTGAGTATAAAGGTAATTGGCAAGTGTCTTAATAAAATATTCATTGCTTGATTCCAGCAGTTTTAAAAGTCACATAATTATTTAAATGCTTCATCAGTTGTCCATCTGTTATTTGGAGAGGGAGGTGCCAGCTCAGGTATCGTCCTCGTCACTTGACAGAGTTTTAAATTGCAAGGTTCATTGCCAATAGCCCTCGTTTTGCTTGTAGTGCGACGATAATTAAACCAATCAGAGTCAATCTGTTGAATTTCCTACCACGAAGGAAAACTGTCTTGCTAAATATACAGAACACACACATTTACCCCATAAATAACTGTATATATATATATTGTGAAATTATATGAAATTAATTCGAAATCAGGCAAAGCCTAATCGTGTAATATTAAAAACATAATCTTTATTTATATGTGTGTTATATTGCGCGAGTATATATGTATATATAAAAAAGTCAGATGAAAATATTTTAGAGTATTCTTGATTTATAATATGCGATAGGGGAAAAAAAGGCCTTACGCACAATAATACTATGAACAGAGCGAGTAAAACACGCTTTTGTTTGGGTCGCGATTTCTCAAATCCGTGACGTCAAAAAAAAAAAAAAAAAAAAAAAAAAAAAAACGCGATCGAAAGAAGAAAAGATAATCTTTTTGACCAAAACGGCGCAATACGGAGGGATGAGACATGCTTTTCAAGCAATAGAATGTACAATCATCAGAACAACAATTATGGAGTACTGAGAAATCCTACCTGTTACGTCGAAGTTCGATATCATGTATACTGACCAATTAATGTTTGGCGCGGAATTTTCATTAATAGATTGATAGGTTGTGCATTTTAAGAGGGTGTACTGTATTGAAGACTATTAATAAAAATGACTTGTTTTCAGGACATCACATTTATTTGCGCACATCTTTTCAAGCATAAATTCAAGACACAATTTTAAACAAGTACCACTTTTTCAACGTTCGTCTTAACCTCTTAGAACCAAACTCAATTCTAAATTTCATATCCGTTGCCAGTAAATTATCTAAAATCAAAACTATGATCTGGTGTTGCCAAAAAAAAATCTTAATAAAGAATATTGAAAAAGGTAATGCTTTAAGTTTAAATCGTCTGCTTTTAAAAGTAGAATAGGTAATGTCTTAAATAAAGTATCACATTAGATTAAATTGTCTGCGTTTAAAAGTCGAACAGATAAATCTTAAAAAAAAGTATCACATTAAATTAAATCGTCTGCCTTTATAAGTTGGACACATAATATCTTAAAAAAAATATCACAATCGTTTGTTTTTAAAAATTGAATATGTCACAAGGGCTCTTTAACTGGAGTAGAATACATGGAGCTTCTACATGACATAATGTCCAATTTTGTTGATAATCTCTCACTGTTTCAACTCCGAAACGTACGGTTTCAACATCATGGCGGCTTTTCACATAAGACAACAAAAGTAAAGCAATACCTGGAGGAGACATTTCAGTACCTATTCATCGGATATAGTGGCTGAGTAGAACGGTCTCTATGTTCAACTAATCTAACCTCATTGGATTTTGAATGCGAGAATGCCTCAAACAGTAAACTTATGCAAAACTTCCGCCACCGTAATAGATCTTTAAACCACGTGTTAATAACGCTTGTGTTAGCATGTCGCATGATATTTTACAAAATGTGCGGCACAAAGTAAACAATAAAAAGAATTCTGATGTGCGAGGTAGAGTTAGGGATTTGGGTGCAAGAGAAAAATCTGGCTAAGGTGCATCAAACATTTTCTTATTTTATAATCTAGACTGATAAAAAAAAAAGTAAAAAATGGATAACAAGATGATAGATCATGAACAGAGAATTATCGTTAGAGTATCACCGCCAGTGTTAACAAAGAGACTATGCCCCATGGGAAAGAAAGAAAAGATCACAAGAATATCACAAGTTCATGATTAACATACTTACCTTGGGAAAACAATTCTTGAGAGAGAATTGAGATATGCATTGTAGCTGATGGAGAATGCATCGAACACCAAAAATAAAGGTGTGTTCTAAATAACTGTCTTTCTTTCTTTCCAATGTGTTTATAGAATGACAGTGCTTGAAATTCAAACATTCAATTCTAAGTATTATTGTGCACAAAACGTCATTTTATATCGAATTGAGGACGCTCTACATATTTGCCAATGACATTTTACCTATACCTCTTACTGTTTAGTGCAGGATTATAGAGGGAAACTTGTATATATATATATATGTGTGTGTGTGTGTGTGTGTGTGTGTAGGATTTCAAGATAACTATCAAAGAATTTATTGTATTTTCCAATGTACTGTAAAACCAGTTCCGCAAATACTCGATAGATGGCACCACGAACCAGCGTCATATGATAGCTCATGCAGCGCCACCTATTCCTGAATAAAACTGAGTGACATTTCGTTCTTGCTTTCTTTCCTCCACTTTCCGCTTTTCTTCTCCTTTGCATTACACGCGTCGGAAGTATGCTCCGAACGCCCGAGCGCGTTCGAGCACCCATCGCCGATATGGGATAAGATTAATTATGCTGCCATCTAAATGTCTCTGAAGAACTGTTTACTCTTAATAGAGATAACCTGTACATAGTTCAATGTGTAAATATCTTCCTCTCTCCATATAATAAACAATGTAAAACTACTGCAAGCATCGTCCTTGAATTTCTACAAAAACAACATAGAATCAGGTAATGGAATTACCCCCATAAACAACCACCCCTTTGCATAAGAGCAAACCATCGTAGATTCGGGATGTACAATCTCATCACCCCACTGCCTATATATATATATATACACTCAAGAGCCAAAACATTATGACCACCTGTCAATAACGAGTTGGTCCACCTTTGGCGCGCAACACAGCTTCAACCCGCCTTGGCATGGATGTCGCAAGTCCTCGGTAGATGACCGGAGACAGATTGTACCAGATGTTTAAGCAACGGTTACGCAAATCCGAGATATTACGAACTGGTGCTCTTTGAACTCTGAGCTGACGTCCTATGACATCCCAAATGTGTTCTATCGGATTGATATCCGGTGAGTTAGGCGGCCAGGACATTAACAGGAATTCAGCATCATGTTCCTGGAACCTTTCCAACGCAATTTTAGACTTGTGACACGGGGCATTGTCCTGTTGGAACATTCCATTTCCAGCTGGTAAAACAGAGGCCACGTAAGGGTGCAACTGGTCCGCAATGATGTTCAGATACCCTGTAGCATTCATGATCTGCTCTACCACAACCACGTGTCCCAGAGATGCCCAAGAGAACTTCCTCCAAAGCATAATACCGCCACCACCGGCCTGTGTATGACCTTCTGTACATTGAGGGAGCAACTGTTCGCCTGGAAGACGGCGTATCCTGACACGGCCATCGGCGTGATGAATGACAAACCGTGATTCATCTGACCAGGCAACTCTTCCACTGATCCATGGACCAGTCACGATGTTCCCGGGCCAAGCGCACGCGCAGTTGGTGATGACGCTTGGTCATCAAAGGCACACGAGTGGGACGTTTGCTGCGTAGCATTATATCCAACAATGTCCGCTAAACAGTGTGCTCCGATACTATTCTACTTGGCCCTGCATTATATTGGGATGTAAGATGAGCTGTCTGGCTCCGTTTTTGCTTCACCATGCGAGACAGTTTCCGACGACCTTTTTCTTTGATAGCATGTGGACGTCCAACACCATGTCGTCTACTGCTGATTTCACAGTAATTCATCCACTTTGCATAACTACTGACAACTGTAGATCGTGAACAACCCACGAGTCGTGCAGTTTCGGAAATACTTGTTCCGAGCCTTTGAGCCATTACAATTTGCCCTCTATCAAAGTCGCTTAGATCCGCAGCCTTTCCCATCACACACAGAAAAAAGTGAAAGAATGATTCTTCAGACACTCCAGCAGGAGTTAAATACCACTTCCACCTGATCACGTACCTTCCACGTCATCCAGGCGAGTTCATTGCAAAATGTAGGGTGGTCATAATGTTTTGGCTCTTGAGTGTATATATATATATATATAGAACGGGACTTAATTAATCTTATCCCATATCGGCGATGGGCGTTGGAACGCCGTTTGGCGTTCGGAGCTTATTTCCGACGCTGATAATCGAAGAAGAGAAGCGGAAAGTGGAGAAAAGAGAGCGAGAACGAAATGTCTGAAATAGGTAGCGTTGCACGAGCTATCACATGACGTTGATTCGTGGTGCAATCTATCGAGTAACTGAGGAATTGTCTTACAATACATTTGAAAATACAATTAATTCTTCGATAATTAGCTGGAAAGTTCTACAGAGTTTGAACCCTCCAAATAGAGCTGGCCTCCAGCAATACTGGAATTTTCAAAACTTCACTAATTATATTTCATACTTTTCAAAATAACTAATAACACAAAAATAGAAAAAAAAAAAAAAAAGGAATTTCAAAACTTTTCAGTATTCCACATGGAGCAAAATACGTAATCAAATTTTGAAACACTTTATCATACAGGAATGATAAAAATACTGATATAAAGCAGCATAAAATGTAAATAAGCATATGTAGGAAATGTAAATAACACAAGACAATATTTAATGCATAAAAAGAAAATAACATGGCATGAAATTAAATCGAACGAGCTTCACTAAATAATATTTATCTACGTTTGATATTTAAATGGTGTTGATAGAAAAATGTTTTATCATATCTGTATTTTGTATTCTGGAGCTTTATCACATCCGCAGATATTTTTTTTATCTCTTCTTGTAAATCTTCTAATTTTCGGATTGTATTTCTTCTACGCTCTTGGCATCTTTTCATTGTAATTTTGTTTTTCTTCTATATTTGTAAATGTGAAAGACTGGACTTTCAGACAATACTTTCTTTAACTTTTCGAATGGTTCTTTTTGTTATATTCCAAAAACAAGTGAATTTTCTTTCCTTGCCAGGTCGCTTAACGGTTTTGCAATTTTCGAGTAATCTTTGATGTATTTTCGGAAATATCCTGTTAATCCCAGAAAATTTTGTACTTTCTTTACGATTGTTGGTTCTGGAAACTTTGCAACTGCTAATGTCTTTGCAACTTCGAAAACAATTTTAAGTTTGGAGTCCTTCCTTTTCTTTTTTTGCTGGAACAATAAAATCATCCATATAGCTTACTAAAATACTTCCGAAAATGCTAGTGGCAAATCTTTGAAAAACACCAGGGCTCGTGCTTAACCCGAAAGGAATTTTATTGAACTCGAACTGTCCATCTGGAGCGATATAAGACATGAATTTTCTGCAATCTTCATCAACGCTGACGTGGATAAAACCATTTCGTAAATTTAACGTGGAGTAAACTTTTGCTTCTTGTAGCATATCTAAAACATCTTCGATGAGAGGTAAAGGAAATATATCTTTCACTAGCTTCTGGTTGAGTTTTCGGTAATCAATGTACATTCTCGAAGTTTCATCTTTCTTTTTGACCTTTACGACTGGACTGGCGTATTCTGATGAGCTTGAGCGTATGATGCCTTCTTTGAATCATTATTCTATCTGTTTATTTACTTCTTCTCTTTCCGTAAATGCTGATCGGTGTGGCGATTAACAAACTGGTTCATAATCTTTTAAAATAATTCGCATGGTTACATCGATGCTTACCGTCTTTTCAGGCTTGTAGCTTTCTATCATTTTCGTAAGTTCTTTTTTGATCTCAGGATCTCCTATGTGATTCAGTTCTACTTTTTCGACGTTTTCCTCTAGTATCTGCATCATGAATGCTTGATTTTCATATTTAACAAATTCTACGCCATTCTTCATGAAGATGACTGGTGCTCGTTCTAAAATATCTGAACCTGTGACTGCTTCGAACTTCAGTTTTGCTGTAGGTACCACATGCTAAGTTAGTGCATAGTTTTTTTCATCCATCTGAAATTCTTGTTCGAAAGATCCTATCGTAGTGACTTCGATCGCATCACCTATGCCAGTTAAGAGAATTTTGTTCTTCGCTAGCTTCGTAGGATCGATGATTCTTCTGCTGGTATTTTCTCTTAGTAGACTGACGGTACTTCCGGTGTCGATAAGAGCCGTAATTTTTTTTGTTTCCAAACATTATTTCCTTGGTGCGTTGACTTTCTTGACTGATAGTGGCACATGTTTCCGTAGGATTGCTTGTTTTTCTCGTGAAATTCGTTGCTCTCTTTGGCTGGCTTATATTTGGCTTTTTCGCTGAGTCGGTAAATCTTCTAAACCTGGAGTAATTCGTTTGAGCGTGATTAGAAACATTTGAACTCGAATATCTTTCTCTCCCGTGAATTCGATTTTTGAAAACGTCGATTTGATTTCCTTCATAACTTCCGTGACTGGCGGATTGAGCATCGTGATGTCGATTGTAACTGGTGGTCGCTGCAACTTTCCTACTTGATTTATCCTACTCGAATTTTTGTGGCGACTCAAATTGTCGAAATTTTTTTGGTGCTCTGAAATCTTGTTTTCCCCTAAAATACGTATTAACTGGTTTTTGATTTAGTGTTCTCCTCATGTCCTCGTACTCATCAAATTTTTCTGCTTATTTGGCTGGCGAATTTATCGTTGTCCATTCGTCTAGAAAATGTTACGTGAAGTCGATAGAAGCTCTACGTTTCATTTGATCTGAGATGATCATTTTTCTTAATTCTTCAAATTATTCGATTTTTAAACCTGATGTCTATGAGTTGAAATATGTTGCAAGTTTGTGATAAAAATCGGTCCAAGTGTGGCTATAAACTTTTTGATGCGTGGTAAGTAACAGGAGAAACTTTACTGGCGTTAATTTAAATCTTTTTAGCAGAATTTCTTTTACGTGGTCTTAGTTGTTTGCTATCTCCACTGGTTCACGTGCGATGATGGGAGAAATTTCGGAAGGTAAGAGTCCTAAAAGATATGAAACCTATTGTTTTTTTGAAATTGTTAAACATTGCACTTGACGTTCGAATAAGACTAAATATAAGCTGATATCTTCTTTAACTTCATATTTATGGAGAAATTTGAATATTTCCTCACCTAGTAATTTTGAATTGTCAGTTTCGTCAACCGTTGTGTATAATTTGAGTAGGTTTTTTTTTTTTAATTTTAATCGCTCTAGCTCAATTTCGTGTTGATTTTGACGTCGTTTCTTTTCTATAGTAAGGGTTTCTAAGCGCAATTTTTCTTCAAATTCTTGTTTTCGTTGTATTTCGGCAATGGCTTCAAGGCGCAACTTTTCTTTTAATTCTTCTTTTCGTTTCGTTTCAGGAAGAGTTTCAAGGCGCAATGTTTCTTCTTTTTCTTTTCGCTGCTTTATTATACTCGTAAACAAATTTTTATGGAATTCCTCATCATATTCTGTATCTTTAATGATCAACTCCCTTAGTTTCTTAACTGTCATTGAAAAATCAGGCTTTAGATCTAATTCTTCCGCGAGAATAAATATATCTTCCCGACGTCCTTTAGCGAGGTACGACATTTTAAAATCAGTATGTGAACAGTTAAATAGAATCCATTAATTTGAAAATTTATACTCTAAAATATTTTTACATAATTAATAACAACAAAAAATGATTTTAAAGTGAATCACGTTTATAATGGTAATTTTCGTTTAAATTAGTTTATATATATATATATATATATATATATATATGTATGTATAAATGCATGTAGAGAAAATAATACGTTTAATTTACTTTTCCTTCGGATATTTCTTTTTATAATTAAAAAAAAAATTGCATGATGGCACTTCATTGGAATTAGACGGATTGTCCGAAAAATAAATATGTCTTACAGTACCTGGAATTTTGCGAAGAAATGTTCACATAAATATGCGCTGAATTTAACGCTGTTTCAGGAATCGACGTCCTTTTTAAAGAGCCTAGACTAAACACAATTTAAATGATAACGTACACGAAGACGTATTTGATTTCGTCATCGAAGAAAAACTGCAGGTTCTACTTGTAGTGAGACACACTCGTCGTCGCAGAAAACTAACTGTGGAAATGGATGAAGTACGCATTCTTGCTGTAGAAGCTTACGTCATTGCTGGATTCTAGCTATTCTTGCTGTAGAGGCATACGTTGTCGCTGGACACCAGCGAATCTAGTTGTAGAGGCGAATCTGTCGTCGCGAGACACTGGCTATTCTTGCTGTAGAGGCGGATTGGTCATCATTGATAAATTTTGTACGCATCTTGGCATCTGGAGTCGAACACTCAAAAATTTTGCACACATCCTGGCATCTCGGGTCAAACGCTTAAAAATTTTGCACAGATCCCGGGCCGATCGCCCATAAATTTTGTAGACGATGGGGTGATGAGATTGCACATCCCGAATCTACGATGGTTTGCTCTTATACGAAGGGCTGGTTGGTTAGGGGGGGGGTAATTCAATTACCTGATTCTATGTTGTTTTTGTAGAAATTCAAGGACGATGCTTGCAGTAGTTTTACATTGTTTATTATATGGAGAGAGGAAGATATTTACACATTGAACTATGTACAGGTTATCTCTATTAAGAGTAAACAGTTCTTCAGAGACAGTTAGATGTCAGCATAATTAATCTTATCCCATATCGGCGATGGGTGTTCGAACGCGCTCGGGCGTTCGGAGCATACTTCCGACGCGTGTAATGCAAAGGAGAAGAAAAGCGGAAAGTGGAGGAAAGAAAGCGAGAACGAAATGTCGCTCAGTTTTATTCAGGAATAGGTGGCGCTGCACGAGCTATCATACGACGCTGATTCGGGGTGCCCTCTATCGAGTATCTGTGGAACTGGTTTTACTGTACATTGGAAAATACAATAAATTATTTGATAATTGGCTGTAAAATCCTACATATATATATGTGTGTATGTGTGTTACTGAACTTGCACCGATCAGTAACACAGATAAAAGTACTTGTAATACAGTAACGACACTTTCAAAAACATTCTGCTTCCCTGCTTACTAGTTCACTCCATGAACAGAAAGGTTTAGAACTTAAAAAAAATTCTCCAAAGAAATTCTCCACACTTCCAAGGCAGACTCCAACAACTTCCGGTAATCCGGGCAAATTGGTTAAGACAAGCTACCGACAGATTTCTCCGCATATCCACTTATCTAATTCTAACAGACTCAACTCCGACTTCACATCTCTCCGTACTTGTTCTTGCTCCTGTCAAGTGTGACATCCAAGGGAATAATCAGAAGAATTCCATAACTTCCCCACTAATTGAGATATCTATATAGTTTTCAAAACTTTCGAGAACCTTCATCTCGTCACCAAATCTCCAAGGTTGGGGTCACTGCTTAAGCTTTTCGCCAACCTTCATTGAAAGGTGTTCGATGAAATCTCTGCAATTGTTTCTTTTCTTATATAAGAATAACGTCACAGAGAAGCGCCATCACAGATTCTTAACAATATATATTAATAATAATTTACAATTTTTTCAATTTGTAAATATTTCATTTCTCTTTTTTTAAATGATGATCTTTCTCTTTACTATTTTTGGCCATCATACCCCTTGATGGTTTAATTAATTGCTTTATGAATGTTAGCTTATAATTTAAACATATTTTTTAGATTTGTCAATTTTTCATCATTTTTTATTATAGGCATTGATTTTATTATTTTCTATTGTTTATAAGGAATGTTATTGTTATCAACTCTATAAACATTTGTTGCCTTTTTCTTTTACTGTTTTTTAAGTTCTATTTCTTAAATATATTTTTTATTTTGAACTTAATACTTTAGTATTTCGTTTTTGTTATTTATTTATTTCCCCCCCTCTTTTTATATGAAATTAATATTTTTCCATTAGTATTTTTTACCTTTTTATTTGTTTATTTATTGGATTATTTATATGATTATTTATTTTCATCGAAACGCAAACATATATATTATTCCGAACCTGCAATGCCTCTTTCCTGCAATGTTACTCTTGTTGACGAAAATAAACATTTTTCGTGGTTTTGTCAGATACCAAGGGAGGCTTAAGAAAATTCCCTGTCCTTGGAGACAAAAGGGAGGCTCTCGGAAATGCTAGAATTTTCTCGAAATCTCTATTAAGAGGAATTTTGGAAAAATTCCTAAACTTTTTCCGTGACATGACACCTGGATGGAATAGCTTTAACCTTTAGAACTCGGCTGATTCTAACTAAGTCGAAATATCCTTTACACTCAGCGCTTTTAGGATTCAGGAAAAATTTCCTTTCCCCCACTAGGAAGTTTGAGTTCACCACGTGTGGTATTGTTAGTTTTCTAGTTACAAAGGGGAGATAATATATATATGTATATATATATACACAATATACACATATCGGTGTGTAATCGCATGGCTTAGTGTGCAAACTTTATCTGTGGTCTTATTATTGCAATTTGCGTGTTTAACTGTAACATTGAATCCATGTAATTAAAATAATGCCTCATATTTTCAAAAATTATTCGACAAAATATGTAAAAGAAGGAAAACTTTAAGAAAAATATGTTAAACATTATTACCAAACTTTTTATTTTTTAAATTAACGCCCTTTTAATGCTCAAAAAAATCAATG
>BMAW01013307.1:384429-448066 GCA_019974015.1 Nephila pilipes
TTTTTTTTGGTACAGCATATGTACCGCCGATGTTTAAAGGTTAAATATGCCAAGATCCTGAGATGATGTAGCCTGTGCTTGAAGTCTACATTCGAAGTGCAGAACAATGTTTTGGAGATTTGTCCGTGATGTGAATTAGTCAGCTGGTGAGCTGAAAGTTATTGGAAGTGTGTTACATTTGTTTGTGTTGTTGATCTGTTCAAATGCTATGTTTCCTGATTGTGCTGTTAATCTGCACAAGTTCTGCTAACCGAGCGTCATCATTTTCTGAATATTTGTGATAAGGTTTCAATTTTTCTTATCCTCCTTGTAACAACACAATGTACTCCCACGGAACGATTTTTTTTCTCATTTCAATATATATTAAAGGTGCAGAATTAACAGAATTTATGTATTTCTATCGAGTTACACAAAAGCATAAAAACATTTCATTTTATCCTTTTGGATTAGATAAAATAAATCAGATTGAAAATTCTCCTTCATGTTTTGTTATTATTTACCACAATTAAACCGATATTTTCAAAATGAAGGATTAATTTCGTTGAAATAATACTTGCTGGAGAAAAAACGAAAAATTGTTTATTTTAATCCCAAAATATTGTCTATTTTATTTTCTTACCGTATTTACAAACACAGCTAAAAACCTATTATAATAGATTTTTTTCAATTGCAGACAATGAGAGAAAAAAGGAAGTACAATGTGAAAAACAATTTTTTGTGACGCTTAACTTTAATGTGTTCGTAAGTAGTATTTCATATTGGCAGGGAGAATCAATTAAATTTTAATAAAGTGAATATAAAAATTTATTTTACTTGGATCTCCATGTTTAAAACTATTTTTATTTCTGTTTCACATTTTTGAAAGAAAAACAATGAATGTTTTCCTAATTGAAAATTTATTGTCGTTCGTTAATGCCCACAAACCTTGTGTTACCCTCGGGAATACTCATGGAGTTGTATTTAATTAATCGAAAGCGAGTATCTTTGAATATCTACGTGAAATTACATTTTTTTTTTCAAAACTCTAAGCAATTTCCTCCTCCTTTTAAAATAATCCCCAAATGTTTCCCCATAACATAGGAATTAATTTATTTGATTGATTATTTATTAACGTCGTACTGAAAAGCTACACGAAAGTCATCGATGACAGACCTCGTAATTTTGGGCCTTGGGCAAGTTATGAGGACGACACATGAGCTGACATCTCCTTCTCCAAATTTCCCAACCTCTCCAACGGGAGGGCTTAGGATCCCGACCGATTTTACGTGCATCAACCACTATACACGCTTTATTTACATCAGAGTTCGAACCTTTGACTCGACGGAATCAACACCAGTCGCAAGTTTGCGTCCACGACTACTAGGCTATTGCGGCCACCATAGATATTAACAATAAAGTATAAAGCAGTGCTACATTATGTATTGAAAACTTTCAAGCATGAACATGTATATATTTCCTTTGACGTGAAAAGTCAGTTTGATAATTATGTTTCTTAATTCTCTAATTTTGATTTCATGAAATGTAAAGTTGCTTCTTATTCAATTATTACATATAATTTTAAGATAAAAATTGATACAATTACCACTTATTCAGTTCATATGAATTTATTAATCAGCAGGAACAATTCAATAAGTTTCATCATGGAAGGAAAAAAAAAATCATGGAAAAATGAAATATTTACATTGATATTTAAAATATTGAAGTATTTATTATTTCAATTTAATGCCATCAAAATGTTTTACGAAATTATTAAAAATATTTTTTCTTGGAAGAATTTCTTAATTTTCTTACTACAACAATTTATAAAACATTCAAAAAAAAAATAGTTACATATAAATAAAAATAGATAGTTAAACTCTTAAAGACTGAAATTTTAAAATGGCTAAATTTCAAGAATTTCTAATTTCAAACATTTCAGAGGTAAATGAAAAAAATCTGTTGTAGCTTTGCGTGTTAGTGTGTGTGGATAATTTTTGTTTGTGCCCAAATTTATCACAACCTAAAATTATATTTTAATATTTTGGAGGCAGATGACTTTCTTTATCAATAAATAATTCGAGATAAAAACTAACGTTTTTATATGGTGGCAAAGTTTACTAAGAAAATTATTGAAATATTAATTAAAACTTGTCGCAAATTTTGGCGGTATTGTGCTAAATGTGGCTACCCTATTCCGTTTCGGAGACTTAACATTCAGTAAAAAAAAAAAAAAAAAAAAAAACACGCCAAATTTGGCAATTTTTGAAATCGCGCCAAGTGATTGGCTAAACTGTATTATTAAAAAAATATTGAAATATTAACTAAAACATGTCGCAAATGTCTAAATATTGTATTGTTCTGAGAGTAAGAACGATTCCCAAAGTTTCAGAGCTCTAGCTTAATGCGAAGTTGGTTAAATTAACGATCGAAAATTTGATGACACACTGACACACACAGTGAAATGCATCAAAACATTGTAAAAATATGTCTTTGCAATTTAGTTAAATTTCTACATCAATTACACAGCTATAGATCCCAAAGATAAGGAACGTGAAAATTTCTGCATTTCGTAACATAAATTTAGAAAATTATAATATACATTAACATTTAAGAAAAATTTTAATCAGTGGATTACAAATTTCTTAACGTATCATAATGTGTGTTTGTTCTATTTCAAAAATTTTACCATGGAAACTTACTATAGAAATTTTATCTCAAAATAACCTTCAGAAAACAATTAAACATTTGTTTATTTAATATTTTTGTAAAATAAATTTTAGAATTTGGATCAAGTTTTTAAGCAGTTGAATCCTATTTAAGCCCTCGGCTTGGAGAGAGAAAACAAAATGGCGTCATTAAATGCGATAGATGCGCTGAATTGGCAATCCTTGTAATATAATCTTATTAGAATTTACTTTTATGTAATTCTACTTTTAGTGTGATTTGGCACCGCTTTGTTGCCCGTCGTCAAGGCGAGGACTAAAATAGGATTTTACTTTTGAAAGTGAGAATATTGAAATCAAAATAAAATTGTGGCGGAAGTTTCATTTGGTTTATTAATAACGGATTTATTCGTAATGCACTCTGAATATATTTGCATTAAAAGGAGTTTTTTGCACATGCTGATGCAATAAATTTCTTATAATGAATTCTGACAGCATTTGTATATTAAAATGACTATTGGTTAAATTTTTAGCACTTTTTCATAAGAGGGTCATCAGTATAAATCTACTCGAACACTATTAAACATGACGATTTATTCAAACATTCATTTTATTTAGCATTACTCATTACACCATTTACCCTTTTCAAAGATTGATGACCCTTTCACGTAAAAATAGCTATGCGTTCCTCCCGAAATTAAACTGATGGTCTGAAAATCGGATAATTATATCCAGGTTTGTCTTCGTTGGAATTCGTGGAATTTTATAATAGAAAACTCTAGTAAAAGCTGAAAATCTGTTTAAAAAATTGTCCAAAAATTTTGTTGTAAAGCATTTCCAAATTGAGTGAAAATACGTAAATGTTTCCCCTAAATCGTTGATATTTCTTAAAGCATTTTACATACACTGTTTAACTGCAAGTTTTAATAATTTTTTTTTAATCCTTGCTCAGGGTAATTCATTATTCCCTCCTGGGTTTCGATGCGCAATAGTAGAAGGAAAAAAAATCGATAAGAATACAGCAAAAAGGACCAATGCACTAAATACTGAAACAATTCAAGTTTTATCGTTAGCATTTGATGATAGATCGCAGTACACGTACCACTGAAGCAGTTAGTAAATAAAAATGGCGTTTACAAGCGAAGAGAAAGCTTTATGTGTCTTGGAATTTTCAATATCTTAATTAGTGATTCAGCGGGCATTTCGTATGAAATATCGAACACAGGGACTAACTAACAAGACAATTTAAGTGTGGTACAAGAAGCTGAAAGAAATAGGTGCTTGTGTGTTAAGCAACTAAGTAATCAACCGGGGTTCATCTGCGCAAGCAGTAACTGATGTACGGGAAACTTTTCTGAAGAGCTCGACGAAATCAACAGTTTGGCGAACTATACGCAAAAACCTGTGTATGAAGCCATAAAGATTACAATTGTTGTAAGCTAAACTTCGACAGATTTTCTAGTGCAACGATTTACATCGATGGTTAAGAACGTGAAACATTAATGCCGAAATTGATTTTTAGTCACGAATCCACCTTTCCTTTGTCCGGCAAGGCAACAACTTTGCACAACTTGTGCAAATGGAGCATGAAAATCCTCATTATGTAGTGGAACGCTATGGTGATTTTCCAAAAGTTAATGAGTTTTGAACTGTCTCCTCCTCCCGTGTTTATAGGCCATTTTTTTAAAAATTTTTTTAATTTATAGAGACGATCATTACCGGTGTTGTTTATCTGGATATGCTACAATTGTGGTTAATGTGGCAATTAGAGGAAAACAAGGATGACATCTTCCGTTTTTCAACAAATTGGATCTCTTCCCTATTTTCTGTGTATAGTGTGTGAGTACCTTAAGCTTCCGTCTATTGGCCATTTTGATATCCATTTCCGTTCTCAAATCTTTACTATTTGATCTATTTGAATGCAATAAAGTGCATTTGAAAAAGCAAAGAATATTAAAGGCTTCTTCTGAGTTACTTTTTTTCTCCGATTTTTAAAATTATTATTTAAAGACCAGAAAACTCACAAAACTAATCCTTAAAATAGGGGTAAAAATCTCTTTCGGAAGAAAAATGTAACTCAACAGGAGCATTAATTATTTTTTGTTGTTTCAGATGCACTTTATTGCATTCAAATAGATCAAATGGTAAATATTTGAGAGCAAAAGTAGAAATTCCATAGGATTAACATTACATTCACGAAATCAAAATGGCCAGTAGATGGGAGCCTTAACACACAATTACCACGTCATTTTAATGGGTGAGCTTCCGAAGATGACGTACCTCATTTGCGACGGCCTCCACGCTCACCGGATTAAGCACCGTATGACTTTTTCTTGCGGGGGTATGTAAGAGACCAAGTTTTCTTACTCTCTTTACTGCGTGATGTAGCTGAACTGCGAAAAAAGGATAACACTTGCAGTCACTAACGTTGATAGTACCATGTTAAGTAAAGTGTGGCAGGAACTGGACTATCGCATTGATGTATGTCGTGTGACCAAAGATTCACTCATAGAGCACCTGTAAGGTATGTAAATAAAACTTGAATTGCTTCTATATTTTTTCAAATGTTCTTTTTTGCTGTATTCGTCTTATTATTATTATTATTTTTATTATTATAGTGCTTCCAAACCTGTGAGGGAATCATGAATGGATGATAAACCGAGATTATAAATTTTCAGAAAAACTTTATTTGCAAGCCATGAATATAAAATTCAAAACCTATGCAACAGGAAAGAAAAATGCACATTTCTTTCGATTTAACTTACAAGTTTAAAAAAAGAAATATATTTTTTTCAAATAAAAAAGATACATACATTAAAGATACTTCAAATTATGGAGTGTTTTGATAAAATAATCATAATAAAAAAAGAGATATTATCTTTTTGTGTAGGCAGTGTTCAAAAGATAAGCAAATGTTTGAAGTTGACGTAAAATTCATGGTTACCGAGCTGCTGTTCCTAAATTTCTAACATCAGTTGAACTCTGCGTATCATCTACTGGAAGTTAGTTTATACGGAATTAATTCTTCAGACATAAGATGGTTGACGAGCGTCAGCGAGACTCTTAAAGACTGTAAAAAAAAAAAAAAAATGTAAGGCGTATTTTTTTTGAACTGAGTATGCATAATACCAGTCATTAATAGACATCCTTTGCTCGAGATGGAATATTTTTCTTATGTTAGTTGTGAATTGTTATAAATTTGCTGACTATGGCAGTATTATCAGATATATTTATGTATACGGAAATTTTATGGATGATATTAATTGTGACGAATAACTTATTTATCATTATAATTGTTATATCCCATAAGACTCTTCGTAGTACCATCAACAATTTCCTTCTATGCCTTTTCACGGGAAATCTTTGTTATGGTATATCTACAGCTTTTAACATTATCTTGTTTATTGCGCCAAATGTATTGAAATATTGCTATCATTGTTGTCTTTGGCACATAGCACTCACGCTTTTTACAGCGTTTGTGATTTTCTACAGTTTAATAGCCATCACAGTTGATAGATACATTGCAGTATTTTATCCTCTGAGATATCCTGAAATCGTCAAACCTCATCTAGTGAAAGTCGCAGTGATTTTAATTTGGATTATTTCTTTTTTAACTGGTGGTCTTCCGCTGTTGTGGAACAAAACAAAGTCCCAAGATGATACAAATAAAATATGTGTTTTTTTAGCCATAATCACAAACTCTTATATCTGGACTTTTATCATACCTCCTGCTATTCTTACCAATGTCATCATTTTGTATGTTTATTTACGAATTTATATATTAAAACGCCGGCAACGTCGACAAGTAGGAGTGATTACTCCAGATATTTGTGGCAACTTTCCAACGAACAATACCAAAACGACAGCAGTCATTGGAATAATCATCTTTAGCAATGTTTTTGCATTGACACCATTCCTTATCACAATTATTTTGATCACAAGTGGAGTCGAGATTTCAAACATAGATTTACTGTGTTCCGTGACATACGAATTGACTTTCATCAATCCGATGTTCACACCAGTGATTTTTGCTTGGCGGAACGAAAATTTCAACAAGATCTTAAAAACATTGATTGAAAAAAAGATGGTTTTCATAACATTGAGCTTCAGCAGAAGAAAATCAGAAATGAGTGAGATTACAGCGCTTGCAACTACTACAATCACCTCCATGTAAGATTTAGATTTTCTTTTTTGTGGCAATACAACATTGAACATATCTATTGCTTCAAATCAATTGTAAAAGTTAGTGTTATGAACTTCTGTAAGCAATTACGAAAGTATCATAGTAAAACAAAGTTCTTTACAAGTCTGAAAAAACTAAATCGCTTTTTTTTTTGTTCAAAATAATACATATAAAGCAGAATCTACTAAAATTTAAGATACTTATTTGAGAGAAAAAAATAGAAATGAGGTTTTTTTTATTTTGTATACCATATTTAATTTTGCTTTTGTATAGTTCTAGATGAATAAAATAAAATAAACAAATAAATAAAAAACTAGCTTTTGTGTCCGATAACATAACATGTGCAATCATTTTGAATATATGCAAAGCAACCAAAACAAAATAAGAGGTTTTTCAATAATGTAATAATATAATATTATCATCAGAATAAACAAAAATACAGAGATATTTGATGCATTTTTATCTGGACTGCTCTTTAAAATTTTTGAATCTATTTAGAATAGTATATTATGTGTTAACACACGTAAGCAATTAATTTTACTTTCTTAAGCTTCACATTTAACACGTCATAAGTACATTTAAGTAATTCACATAATAAAGGTTTATTTAAAATGTCTTTACTTATAAGTATTAAGATAAATTTATTTGTAGTATATATATAGGAGTAAGTTTCGCTTATATTAATAAAAGCCCCAAAGTTATTTTATCAAAAAACTTCAATAAGCTTGAAATAAAAAAATTTGAAAATAATCAAAATAATAGATCAAGTTCATTTGTGTGTCAATAGATTAATCAAACAACGCGTCAGTAAAGAACTGCTAATTTATCTCAAAGGTCGTTACTTTGTCCTAATTTCTGCTATTAATAAGAAAACGTATTAATGCCTTTACCGAAATACCAATTCCATCATCATAAAACTTTTGTATAAATTTATGGATGTACAACTTATCGATGCAGCAATATTATATTAAATTTACTTATTTTGCATCAAGATTACTTTTAACTTAATGTTCTCTTATTTGTGTATGTGTGTTTGTACCCCTAGACTGGAAAATTAAGATATAACATATTTCCAGGATTAATTATATACAGTGTCTCACAAAAGTGATCGGACACTTGTGCTTTACAAAAGGAAACTGTAATAAAATAAATAAGCAAACATGTACAAATTTTTTGTGGGTGTGTTTCATATTTAAAATTAGTAACAATTATTACATAACATACATTTTGTCAAAATATTAAAATAGCAATTTAATAAAAATACAATTGTTTAGAACGGAGCAAAAAATGGCTCACATAAGTAATCGGACACTTACTTTCCCATCAAATATTTATCCAAAAATTTTACTTTTTAAAAGATTTCAATATTTTGTTGGATTTCCTTTTACTTTTAAAACATGATTTAATCTTCTTGGGATGGATTCGACTAATTTTTTTGTGATTTCTGGAGTGATTTTACCCCATTCTTCTTGAAGCACCGATTTTAATTGTTGCTTTGAAGAAATGGTGTGTTTGCGAATTCTTGATTCCAATTCTTGCCAAATATTCTCTATGGGATTTAAGTCTGGAGATTGTGGTGGTGTTTTTATTATTTCAGGACAGTTATACAGCAGCCAGAGTCTAACGTTCAAAGCAGTGTGCTTGGGGTCATTGTCCTGGTAGAATTTAAAATCATTGTGAAGGTTCAATTTTCGTGCTGAAGATTTCAAATTTTGGTTTAAAATGTCAATATACTTGTACTGATCCATTATACTGTCAATAAAAACAAGATTACCAACTCCAGCGGACGACATACACCCCCACACCATAACTCCTCCTCCTCCATGTTTTACTGTTGGCAGCAAGTTCTGTTTGCGAAATTCTTCCCTGGGTTTTCTCCACACCAAGATTCTACCGTCAGAACCAAATATATTAAATTTACTCTCATCAGCAAATATTACTTTATTCCAGTAATCAGAATTCTTATTTATGTTGGATTTTGCGAAAGCTAATCTGAGTTTTCTATTCTTTTCACTTACGAAGAATTTTTTCCTGGCTACTCTACCGTGATATCCAGCAGATCGAATTACCCTTCTAATAGTCTCAGGATTAACAATTATTCCATATAATGCTTGTAATTCAGCAGCAACTTTAGGAGCACTCTTTCTTGGATTTTTTTTAATATTTCGAACGATAATTCGCTTTATTCCATTGGATAGCTTCGATGGTCGGCCAAGTCTTCTTTTATTCTGAATCATGTGCTTTTTTTTATATCGTTTAATGATATCGAAAACTGTTGAATGACTCAAGTTAACTGTTTCAGCAGTTTTTCTTATAGATTTTCCACGTTCAATATGCAAATTAATAACTAATTTTCTAATTCCATGCGAAGTTTCTTTTCGTTTAGCATTCATGGCTGCACAGAGCTAAAAAACACAAAAATTCCACAACAAACTTGAGAGAAATACTGCAGACGATTTTATAAATTATTGCCATTTGCTTTTGAGTTAAAATAAACGCCCAAAAAATATTTTTATTGCTTATTTCAGACGATTTTTGTTGCATATCTAATGGTGTCCGATCACTTATGTGAGCCATTTTTTGCTCCGTTCTAAACAATTATATTTTTATTAAATTGATATTTTAATATTTTGACAAAATGTATGTTATGTAATAATTGTTACTAATTTTAAATATGAAACACACCCACAAAAATTTGTACATGTTTGCTTATTTATTTTATTACAGTTTCCTTTTGTAAAGCACAAGTGTCCGATCACTTTTGTGAGACACTGTACATAGATTTAGCTTTGGGCATTGTTACTTTTTCATTTCTGAGAGGCTAATGTATAACATTTAGAGATCTTTTGCTCTAGAACAAGACTCTTCATATTTCTTCACTTGAAACCTACTATGTCAAATCAATATTTTCGCTACCTTGGTGTGGATATGCACAAATAAAATATTTTCTCGATTTAATTTGATTGTTTTATTAATGTCGTAAGATATTCGCTGATAATTAATCCTGAAGAAATTAATTTTGAAAATAATTGATATGCACACGAATATAATTTTAACCATTCATCAACACAAAGTCATTGAATTGTTCATACTTATGAGTATGAATATTTGCTTTTAATGTAAAAAATTATAGAGCTCGAATAAATAAATATTTGATACTGCTCAACACAGAGCTTCGATGCTTTGCAGATTTGACTTTTTTTTGACGTTGAAAATATAGCGTAGCATAAAATTAAGTGATACAAATGGTGGAAAAATTCGTCAAGTTAATTTTAGACAGTGTTCGAAAATCTATCTCAATATAAGGCTGAGCCAATATATATTTAAGATCTGTTTTGAAAATTCTTATCTTAAACCTGTGACGCATATCCCAGCACATTTTTCTTCCATATTTAGTGGTCAATGACTGATAATTCAATTCAATAAAGAATTTATTTCGAAAACCATCATTATATATATTAATAATAATAAATTAAAAATTTTAGAATTAAATATTTTGAAAAATTATTTAGTCAAAATTATGTACAGCTGTACTTACTAAAGCTCATAATCCATTCTACTTTTTTGTATATGAATCAGTTTTGCAAACTTTTCCCTTTTTTAACGTAAATATCCTACAATTATTTCTCTGAAACGGCGAATCGTTTAAATTGTAAAAAATATGTAACAAAATTACGATTCCTAAATCCACAATTCATTGTCGAAAAAAATCAACAACACATTTCTAAGGGTAAGAACAAGGTTTGAAAACCGGAATTTAAATTTTTGCAAATGTGAAGTTTTTGCGCATCGAAATTTTTTTAGTTTTACAAAAAATTTGAAATCCCGAATTTAGCAACACGATACTCTTTTTGAAAAGCCCTGCACAAAAGCTACACAAGAACTATTGCCGACGTACCTCTACAGTTATGAAAGCTGAAACCTTACTTTTCGAAACGAATATTAAAAGCAATTAAAAATTTTATACCTTAAAAATAATTGTTATTAAGAACTAATAAGAAACTAATTACATATGTATGTGTCCTAGTTTTTGCGTTCCCCCCACTCAAATGATGATAATCAGTTAGAGTTTAAATTACCCATTTAACCAAAATTAGAAAAATACGAGTTATGATCAATTATTTATATAAGCAAATATCAAGGTTAAGCTTATGATAGTTCAACAAAACACAAATAGCAAGAAATAGGTTGATAATTAAAAATTATATATAAAAACTATAGATATATATCAAAATAAGTGAAGCAGACGAGAAATGATATTTGTGAAACTTACATATATTTAAAATAAAATTTTTATTTTATTCATATACGTATGATTTGCGGTAATTAAAATAAGATGACGTTTAATAGTTTGTTTCATAGAAAATTCAAAAAGATTTTCAATGGTAGTCGCGAAGTCAAATTAAAAATACTCTTGTGCAGGAGTATCCAACCATTTAGCTTCACTGGACACAATGAAAATTACTAGTTATTTTTTCGGGGGGAATACGTGCACTCTAATGATTTTTTTTTTCATTTTTAGTTTTATTAACGTCGCACTTGAAGCAACACGAGGGCTATTGACGACGGACCTCGTAATTTTGAACCTCGGTCAAGTGACGAGGACATCTGAGCTGGCACACCCTCTCCTAACTTCCACACCATACCAACGGGAGGACTTTGGGCCCCGACAGATTTAACGTGCATCAGCCCGGCTACACGGCGGGTCTTTAGCGGGCAAGGATCGAACCCGCAACTGAACGAAAACCGCCGGCCATGATCACTAGGCTACCACGGCCACACTTTAATGAAAGCTGATGTCACCAAAAACTAAAACTACTAATATAGAGTTAAAATATAGACGCCATATATTTAAATTTCCTTAATTTACGAATTTTTTATTATTATTAAAGTTAAAGAAATGTCAGGAAATATGTAATTAGGGAAATGTTAAACACCAAAAGGGGTAATGTTTTTGGCAATGTATAAATGAATCACTCGACCCCATTTCAAAATATAGTTGACGGGATCACACTGGAGCAACTGAGCGTTATGCTTTTAATCTCCATGTCTGGTACAGAATTTTAAAAAAAAGAGCTTTACTTCGGCTTCTCCTGCCCAGAACTGCGTTTGTGAATTTAATATTGTATAAAATTTGGCAAAGAAATTAATGAATTTAATTGAAAAAGCATTTAGTTGTGTAATAATATGATGAAAGGTTACTCAGAGGCTGGAAGCTTTCTGAGTGGCTGACCTGAGTTGATCAGAGGGGAGTAGGGATATATATCTGACTTATCAGCCGACCAACATTTCAAAATAGTGTGAAATACACGCGACTTTTTTTCATTTTATGGCAGCAATTATTAAATTTAGCTTAAAATGTATTCAATTTAATAATACATCGTTTGCTTTAATTTTAATACCATTAAAAAAACACTCGTATTATCGTTTGAATTATTTTTGCCGTTTGGTTTAATTCTAATATTTAATTGAAAAATGTAATAATTATAAAAAGAAAAGTTATGACTTTTGATGGCTAAATGTGTTTTTGGCATAAAATTACATTTATTTGATATTGTTTTTGAGACACATATCCTTCAATATTAAGTTCGAAGGAGGAAGTTGCAATCCACAGCGGGTTTTTGGATTCAATGATTATTTCTCCGTGCGCTTTATTTTTAAAAATAGCTGTTAACAAATATGCTTTCAAACAGTGATGACATGCTCTGGTTGGGCAGTAGCATACAGTAGTTTTAGTTTTTCTTAACGTCGCACTAGAAGCAACAGGAAGGCTAAGTAGCACACAGTAAAACGGATACCAAATTTCTAATTAAATAATTTATCATTTTAAATAACTTAGATTATATTTGCAATGAAATTAAGTGTTTGTCACTCTTAAATATTTTGCTATGCTTAAGTCACATTTTTAAGGTGCTAGAAATGAACACTAGTGTGTTTATATCCGTTCTAGTGAATATTTAGGAGATTTCTATGGCCTCTCCCATTTCGGAATATTTGTGTGTAATGAAATTTGTCACGCCTCTTCAAAATCATGAGACACAATCTTTTGTTGATTTGATAGATTTCTTTCTGCAAGGTCAAACCTTAAACTTAAACACAGAGTTCATGTGAAGCAAAACTGTTGCTCGACTTTTCACAAGAATTACAGCTAAATTTTAGTTGGGGATTGATTGTTCATTAACGTTGCATTTGGACCCAACACGATAGTTGTTGGCAACAGACCTAACTTTGGGTCTTGGTCAAGTAACGAAGACGACACCCGAGTTAACATCATCTCTCCAAAACTGTACAAGACACCAAAGAGAGGATTAAGAGCTTCAATAGATTTAACGTGCTTCAGACCCGCTACATGGCGATACTTTATTAGAATCAGGACTCGGGTCCACAAGTTGACGGAAAGAACGTCAGTTGCGAGCAGGCAGCTATTATCACTCGGCTACCACGGTCGCATTTCAATCGAAATTTTGTGGGGATGTAGAAGCACCAGTAAGGTATTTGTTGATGAAGTGTGTCCCCGCAAATTAAATAAGGTATGATAATGAAACAGATATTTTTCTCTGAGAAGTTATTTTATTGAAGCTCTGTAGAAAGACATGATCAAATTTTTCTTTAAAACGAATGTCAGATTGTAGCTCTATACATTCCATTTGAAAATTGGCATATAATATGTTTATATTGATTGAAAATGGAATCGCAAATATACCAAAAGACTGAAATTTCACAAATCTCTAAACTTTTCTCACGTTCCTGCATCAAACTGAAATACAAGGATGCAAATTTTTCGTTGTTCAAAGAATTATGTTTAGCAAGGTATCGAAACTGCTTTAAATTAAAAATAGCCATAGTAATAGTTTCAATTTGAGCATTGGTTTAGTTTGAAGCCTTCTGTAAATCAACTGAAATGAAACATTCTATAAAAGGAAGAAGAAAAAAAAGGTAGGGTATATTCTTTTTGATTCTTACTGTAAATACCAGTGCGCATAGAGAAAAGTAAATACAATAAATTGAGAATGATTTTATTAATATATCATTGATAATTTAGTTTTTATTAACGTCGCACTAGAAGCAACACGAGGGCTATTGGCGACGGACCTCGTAATTTTGAACCACGGTCAAGTGACGAGGACGACACCTGAGCTGGCATCCCCCCCTCCTGACATCCACACCACACCAACGGGAGGACTTTGGGCCCCGAACAGATTTAACGTGCATCAGCCCCGGCTACACGGCGGGTCTTTGGCGGCCAAGGATCAAACCCGCGACTGAACGAAAACCACCGGCCGCTAGTTTACCGCGGCCCTATATCACTGATAAAGAACATGTTCAATTAAAAATTATTGCTTATATATTAATAGCATGTCAAATTTGTAAACGTATAATTATTAATTGCATATTTGGCCGAATTAAGTTTGCAAAACCAGTTAATCATCCCTAAAACCCAGTTTTATAAGAAATGGAAGCTATTTATAAGTATTAGCAATCCTAAATAAAAATTCACCACAACAAAGTATACTAAGCAACATATTTCACATACTGATGTAAACAATTAAATATATTTAGTGTTTACCTAAACTATCAGAATGAAAATTCATCATTATTACATGCTGTTAATTATTGTTGCTCATTAAGCAATTCTGGTTTAAAAAATTGATGCATTTGCTCAACTATTTGCAGTTTTCATCAAACCTTTATTTGGAAGTAATCTGAAGATGTTCTTCAGCAATTTCATTAATTTCATAATAACACATTGAATGAGAAAAAAATTCAGCATATAATAGAGCATAGTCATATTTACTAGTTACTGTTGATCAATTCTTCATTTTTAAGTATTCTGCATCATTTCACACTACCTTCCAAGTTTTCAAATCCTATTGTGGTTAATCTTTTTCTTTCACCGTACTTGCATGTTATGAAGCATCTTATGCAAATTTTACAAGTACCAGGTTCAATATAAGTGTTTGTAAAGATTCCTTTTTGTAGTAGAAATTGATAGTCAATAACAGAGTGCTTAAGAAATGCAGACTAGTGAAAAATAAATATTTAATATCTTAACCACTTAACAGTTTTTTTTTGTCATGTTGTGTCATAAAATAAGCATATTTTTGAAACACAATTTTTTATTCCTTTCGATTATATTAACTCAAAACAATTTTAGACATTGATTTTAAGAAATTATGCTAACTTTTATTTATTGCGAGATAATTACATTTTTATTTACAGTCGGCTTTTTTTCGGAACAATAGCCTAACTGGAAAGACTGGTGAAATCGAATTACTGGCAGTAGTTTATGCAACTTAGGGCCCTCATGCATTTTAGCGTCAAATTTGATGTCATCTGAAAAATGTAAATATCGATGAATAAGATAAAAGTGCCAAAAAAACATGATTTTGGAAAAAAAAAAGGGATTTGATGTTGAATGTCTCTTACTCCAAAAGTGCTCCACATCAGTTCTTTTCACATTTCCTTGTAAAATATTCAAAGTGATAAAAACTTGATTTTCATTTTTTGTCTTTGGTTCCCGTTTTCTTGTTTTGCTGTTTCTTTGTAGATTACTGTTTCGAATAAATCGATCTGCATATTGATTAGTTTCAGCAACTATCATTTCAAGGAGATTATCATCAAAGAAAATATCAAGAATTTGTAGGGTTCCATCACTTATATCATTATTCAAATGAACAGCTGGATTCACAGTGAAAGGAATATGTGATGGTGCTAAAGTAGGATTACCAGTATCAATTTCACAAAAGTTCCGAACTTGAGTAAAGTCATCTAACATTTCCATTTCCTCATCACTAGAGAAGTCCGATAATAAACTTTTCCTAACTACCTGAATCATTTAGTGAAATTTCAGATTCCTTGTCTGATCCAATATCAGAAATACCTTTTATTATAAGCCACTCATTCAGCTTTTATTTTACCTTCGAATTAAAAAAAGAAATATTTTTTACAAACATGATTCACTGAGCAAGTGAAAACCAAATTTGCGTTTCTTTCCGCTTAAAAAAAAGCAATAAAATTTGACTTAGAAACCAGTACAAATTTGTTTTACAATCCTATTTTTACTGGACAACTAGAGTCCCCTGTTAGAAACATTGCAAATTAAAAAGAAAAAACTCCGGCAAATCAGTGGATTAGCGTCGAAAAATGTGTTCCCAAACGCCATTCGGGCAAACGCAAGGCCCATTTTTAAATACCGAGCGGTGTTCGGGCAAAATTGGGAAGTGGTTAAACAGAGAATGAAATCAAATATAAAACATACCCACAGACCTTTCTCTGGTTGTTACTGATAATTAACAAAAATGTCTAGGTCATCATTTAAAATGGTAACTGAGATATCAAAAATTTGTTACTGAAATACACAGTTACAGTGAATCAATAAACATGGCCAAATGAAAGGATTTGAGAACTTGGGAGATAATTCATAGCAGTAACTTAGTAAGATGCAAAGCTTTATTGAACATATTTTACTTAAATGCAAAGGAATGTCCAACAGAAAACAGAGAAGGATCTTTGATATGTATTGTTAACATAATGAATTTAATTTGTTTTTAATCTTTGGTTTAAAAACTGATGTTTCATTTTTACAAAATCTACATTGGAACAAGTTTCCATTAATATGAAATATGAAAAAACCGATTTTGAATTTTAATAAAATCACTTGTCACATTCTTATAAAGTTTGTATGTTTATGTTTTTTACTGGGTCACACAAGCATTCATAGCTGACAGGATTGAGTGAACCTAGTTTATAGATTAATTTTGTTTTTTTTTTAAAAATTTTAAAGAGATTGAAAAGATATTTTTATAAATACTAACTAAAGAAGCAGTTCAATATAAAATTACAGCATTGAATAAAGCTTGAAATATATAGCATATTTGTGTTATAGATATTTATCTGAACTGCAATTCATGAAAAATTACAATTCAGATAAATTAAAAATAATTTGAAGAGTAAAACAGGGAAAAAAAAAACATTTGTAAGAAAAATTACTTTATTTAGACTCAATCTATGATTTCTTTAAAAAAAATTCAACTGTGATGCTACAAGCCATTAATAAAGTATAATGGTATTGTTACTTCACAATGCATGTGATGGATGGCATTTCATGATTGCTATCACAGCAAATTGAGCACCACAGAAAATACACACAATTTAATAACGCACATTAGGAATTATTAAACATTAGATACAAGACTCCAAGGTTAACACAAAAGATAAAAACATACATGTGTAGTTTTCATGCTATAAAAATAAATTAACACTAAACTAAATTTCATTTTCAGCTGAAATCAAACTCAAGGAATCAAATATACTTAATGACAGAGAAAAATGGCAGACAGGAAATCAACTATGCTGTATAAAAAGAATATTTTTGACTCAAGAATTTCAGAACATTTTGGAGAAATTAAGCACAATAATTTTATATTTCTGTAAAAAATTCAAACAAAGGATAATATAATTCTATTTTAATTTTTTAAAATAATTAATATATCAACAAAGGAACTCAAACAAAGGATAATATAATTCATTTTTTTTTTTTTTAAAAAAAAATGAATAGTCCACAAAGCAACTCAAACAAATCTGACCTTGTTACTTATGAACTATATTGCTTCACATTTTACAAGATAATAAAAAGTAAGTATAAATGAAGATTTCCAAGAACACAAATTGAAACACAGCATCAAATAAATATCCTTTTAAGAATGAACATAAAAGATTGTTCCCCAGTTTAAGCTGTTTTCTTTCTTTTAAGTAAATGATTTATGCAAATTATACATTATACAAATGAAAGCAGCCAACAAAATCATTCCTTATAGTAATTAAGGTAGAAGTTGATAATTCATTCATCAGTTAAGTTAACTATCAATAAAAATTACATAATTATTATGCAATGAAATTTTTTTTAAAAAAATACTTTACAATGTTTACATAATATCAGAGCATAATTGTTCCAATATGCAGTTTTAAATAGGCTTACAACAAGACACTACTAAAATATTTAACACACATAGATATCCCTCTTAATAAAAATTTTATGAGTCTTTGAAGTCAAAAAAATAAATTTTATTTTGATTCTGGTTCTTATTTATTCTTTCTTATTAGAAAAAGACAACATTAATGGCTGAGGAGGCAAAAACTAATTTTGAATTAATACAATCAGTCTTTTAAACAAAATCAAAGTTTGATCATATCAAATGAACATTGTAACTGAAATTTCCTTACATATATTGTAATGTCGTGTGAATTAAAGATTATTCATAAAATATATATTTAATGTCAGCCTATAACTATTTTTATTGTTTTTGGGTAATAAAATATAAAAGTATAACTTACATAACCTTTACAATAACGAAAGTAATTTCACTAAGTACATGTAATTATACTCATTCACACAGGTTAATTTTTAAAGCATTCTACTAAATTTCGACAGGAAAAAAAAATTAAAAACATGCTTTGAGCTAATGTTTTGGTTCTAAGTTAACTGATAATGATTAATAAATTTCAAAAGATATCATAGAATCATTCTACAATAAAAATGTTATACAGAAATCTTTCAACCCCCCCCCCCTTCAAGATCCATACATTATATCACAAATAATTCAGAAAAATGCAGAACTAAAATTTCCAGATTATATCCACATTATAAGTTGTTATACCTGGATTTCATTCTTATCATTCAATGATATTATTACAAACAATTTTAAAATCCTGGAAATTATCACACAGAAATTGAGTATTTAAAAATTATTATTTCATTTAAATTTACACATGATTCTTACAGAATTCAAAACTCCATAATACACAAAGAACTTTATTATCAAATAGTATTTATAACAATACTCGTATTAAAAACTAATAACTTATTTGAAAAAAGTATCCAAACAGAGCTACACAGCTGCAAGGAAACATATAATCTGCTTAGTATTTTAAAGAAATTAATTTTTACATCAAATATTTTTGGCATATTTATTATCAAATGAATTAAAAAAATACTTTAGTAGCAGTAAATCACAGCATAGCATTATCTACAAATTATATTAATTAGTGCTACTAATAGAATATAATAATAATAAACATTTTTTATGTACACATTTTTCCCACACAGGAAATAAGAGGCACTTGTAACCCAGACCTCTGAAGACAAATCAAGACACAACTGGGAGACTGTTACACTGAAACACCTGTTTTAAAACTTCCTTAATGAGTTCAGGCTCATTATTCTTTTTAATATGTTATATTAGTACACAAAAAGAAGTCTCATGAAATATATATATATACATTATGAATGTCTCCAAAAATTTCATGCCCTCTATAAGTACAGCTGAGGATCATAATAGAAATGGCACTTCATCAAATATTTTATTGAAATACAATATTTGTCTGAGAGATGAAAAAATATGAAAGGCCACATCAATATCACAAACAAGTTTTTTTGTTTCTCTCATAGAATTACATTCTATTGAATTCTGAACATAACATTGAAAGAAGTTCACGGAATGATTGGCCCAGTTTGCCTTGCATAGTCTGTCGCTTTAAAATAAATGACTGAATTGCTAAAAGCTGCTCATGACAATACTTGCACTTAGTCACCCTATAAGTAGAAAATATTTTCAGTTTAAATAGAAAAATTTTTGGTATTGGGATTTTTTAAAGTGTTATTATATTAGATGTAAAATAAATTTCTAAAATGAAAGAGTATTCTTTTTATAAAAAAAAATTCAAACCATAAATAGTAGCAGAGTAAAATGAAAATTTATTTTTGATGTCTTTTTCATCTACCTATTCAAGAACAAGAACTAAAAAAATTTTTCAGGAAGAAAAATGTCTAATATTGATATATGTCCACATAATTATAATACACATACTTGTTTATTATACCATTTATTAAAAAATTGGAAGCACTGATTAAATATATTTTTCAATTTAACTGAAATTAAGAATCTATTTGATATAAAATACAAGATAATATATAAAACATAAAAAAAAAAACACACACACACAAATCCTCAATTGAAATGAACAGAAATACAATGCTTTCTATAGACAAGTTACGTCTAAACATATTAATATTGGAATATTTTTCTATTGAAGAGGTTTCATCGTTAGATCCTATTCTTTAAACAAGAGGTAAAAACAGCCTTCACAACTGATAAAATTCACTTGAGCTATAATTTAAACTAATAGCTTAAAAATATGATTGATACATCAGAAAATTATAACTGAAATTATGAAGAATTTACATTCAAGGGTCGTGAAACTTAAAAAACATTTATTTTCTGAATACCAACCTTTCTTCTCCACATAGATCTACTCCAATACGAGGTGGGGCGTCAATATTTGTTTTTATAACATTTCCAAATTTTTGTAAAATAAGTTTTGCAGAGGAACAACCAGCAGACATGTACCTTTAGGAAAATGAAAATGGTTAACAAGGTAATTCATCATAATAACAGTTCCTTATATTTGCATCACTCTGCCATTATATATGTTGTGATTAAAACTTACGTTTCATACTTGCTTTGTACAAGGTCTTGAATAGAAGGCAGAAGAGTTTGGCACAAATCCAATGACCACAAATCTCTAATCAAAGTACATATAAGACAGTTAAAAATACTTTCAGAGAAATGAATTAAAAAAATCTCCAAGTTTAGAAAATTGATAACAGTAGAGGTGTACATCTTTTATACACAAATCAAAATAATTAACATACAAGAACTTTTTTAATCAGTACAAAAATTAGTTAAAAATAAAGATTTTAATTTCTTTAATTAAAATATATACAATTAAATACCCACTTCTATCCGAGATGAGTCTAAAAATGACATATAATGATGTACTGCAATTAGAATAGCTGTTTGTAAATTAATAAATAAGAAACTTCAAGTGTAAAATTACATTTTTAAACATTCTTAATAACAAGAATATTTACAAACTAAAATAACTTTTAAACAATAATAATTAACTTTATAGATATATTAAAAGTTTAATGGTTTTAATAATATTGAATGACATCTCACTAATTAATTTACAAGATTAGTAGAATATGAGTAATATGTTTTTGTTGGTAATAGATAAGGAAAAGCCCCCCCCCCCCTGTTGTACACAGGTTTTGGGTAGATAATTTTAATATACTTTCAATTATATCTACAGTTCTTGAATAATTGTTTAACTTTGGAATTTATAAAGGTTTCGATCTCTAATTTACTGGCAAAACCAGTAATCAGAATCAATTTACAATTTTTGTCTCTTTGCCTTTGTTTGTTTGTTTCTGAAATCTAACCCAAAATCTTTCAATTTCATCAGTGTAAAGTTCAAAGTTTCCAGTTTGCTGACAATTATATTTTAGATTAATTCTCATTACATTCTCTTCATTTTGATACATACTTAAAATAATTATTTATTCTTAATATTGATCTGATACAATTCAAATGTGCTTTAACTTTTTTATTATTTTGGTACTGTTACTGTCTAAAGCTGATATAACTTTAAAATGTTGCAAAATTAATGTATACATTTTTATAAATTGTAATGCTTATGTTTAATAGAATTTATTTGAATTAAAAAACTTAAAAAACAGAGCATTACTTAATTGACAACTTACCTCAGTTTTGAAAAAATGAATGAAATATATATATATATATACTTATATGTACATACACTAACCAAACTCATGAAATCCAATCAATTTTTTTTGATTTTGACTTCCCCATCAAATCAATAAATATCATTAAATTAAACTAAAAAAAATCTCAATTTAATAAAAAAATTACCAGCAAGCTATTTATTATTTTTTCTTAATTGTTATTATAAATGCTTACATGGAATGTGTAATTTTGGAATATGCAAGACAAAGAGACATTTGAGATGTTCATGACATCTTTGAGTATTATATATATATTGATATAGAGATAATTATACTTCAAATGAAATATTTAATCTAATTCATTAATAAGATGCAACATTAATCACAAGTTCTAGTTAATTGTCTATCTATAATTTATAGTAGATCTATAATACATATATTTAAAAAAAAAAAAAAAAAAAAGTCAATATTGATTGTTCTAGAATTAAGAAACATTATAAAATTGAATTCTGTAATATTTAATATAATTTACAAAAAAATAAATAGAATTGTCACAAACTTACTGCCTCTGATTTAGGACAGACAAAAAATCAACCAATACAGCTGGATCATTCATACTAACAGCAGTTTCAGCAGCAATCTAAATGAAATTACACACAAAAACACCTATAAAAATTATGTAATACATTGGAACTTTTAAATACTATTCAAGCACACACCTTTAAGCAAATAAATAATAATAATAAAACAAACCCCTGACAGTTCTGAAAAAAAGAGTAACTGCATTTTTTTAATAAAGATATAACTTTACAAATGATTGAATTTTAATAAATACACAATAAAGTACCACAATATGTAACAAAACAGAAATATTAAGAGTTAAATTACTTTATAAAATTATTAGAGACAAATCTAAAACAACATTAACTTTATATAACTTTCTTAAACTATAAAGATAATAAAAAAATATTTAGTAACTAGAATTAATTTCAGAGAATAAGTTTTAATTTGAATATTATAGTAGATAAATCTTAATTTTGTGTAAAAATGTGTCTAAAAATTGCACATTTTTCATATAAAAAACAAACTATTGCAATATTTTTTTACTTTTTTTTTAATATAAACATTGAAAAAAAAATTATGAAATAAGCTTGCTGTAAGAAATATATATAACCTGAAATTTTCATACCTTATGACCCTTGGATTTCATCACTGCAAGAACAATCTGTGTTTTCTTAAGCCTACTATCAAATACCATTAATAGTGGTTGATGTTCCCGACATATAACATTCATAGCTTCTGCCTCAGAAACTTCTGGTTGAACAGAATGACTGATCCCAAGACACTGTTGCATAGATTTCTGTAAAATTAAAAAAAATCTTAATTATATGTAAATCCAATTCAAACAGAGTAAGGGTTTTCTTATTCTGCGGGGGGTACATGTCTTACTATATATTAGTAAAACATGCTCACGGGGAAATTATATGACATACATAAGTTAAAACACTTATAAATAACTTTTAAATAATTAATAAGAAAACTTAGCATTTTATTTCTTAAAATAATATTACTCAAGAAGTCCATTACAAGAAATAGACAATTATGAAACAAATTAAAAGGCTATGATATGATTGGTTTTAGACAAAAAAGAAGAAATTTTCATTAAAAATAATTTGTTAGCTTATAATAATTCACCAGATGTAATTTAATAAAATTAAACCAGTATAGCTAATTAACTATTACATTCTTTAAAAACACGAACAATTAATTTTAAATATTACTTTGTGAATACTTCTATTTATAGACTTTTGGATTTGAGAGACAACAGCATAGTATCCTAGTCTATTCTCCTAGTATACATGAACAATTTAGTGCTGAATAACATTCATAAAAATAACTATATAAATCATTTTAAGACAAAAAATAGTTCATAAAAAAAACTGCCTGTAATTTGCTAATAGGAATTAAAACTTACAGGCAAGAAATCATCCACATCTAAACCAGCAGGTTTATCTCTTTGTTCAGGCACATAATCTGGCACAACTGAAACAGATTTACTTTTCATATGATCAGGATACATATTTACTCTCTGCATAAAAGAATCTTTGTCAGGTATAATTGTTGTCGGCCGAACTATGGACACAGCCTCTGGTGGGTAGCCTGACCATCTTATTGCAGTAGCTTTCTCACAAGGTTTTTTGACTGCCTGATTGTTCTTATCACTAGGAAACACTGACTTGGAATTTAGAGTCTCAGGAACATTACTGAATGAGGAAGAATATGGCAGAGGACGTACATTAATCGAGGAAGAAACAGGTGGAGGTGGGCAATAATTTTTTACTGGAGATCCAATTCTAATAGGAGATGAAACAGGAGATCTTGATAGCTTCTCTGGAATTTCAGTAACAGAATAACTTGACTGTATAGAAATGGACTTGGTTTCTTTTTCGATGCTTCTAATGAAATATTCATTCTTCACAGGTTCAGTAACTGAAATCAATTTATAATATAATCACAGAAGAGAGTACATTTACATGAAAGCTCAGGGAAAAAAAAAAAAAAACCTGTTGAAATACATTTATTCTTTTAATATGTTATGCAGAGTGGATTACTTTTGAGAATAACTGAAACTTACAAATACCATTTATGTAAATATCAATTATAAGAAACAGACTATTAATTATTTTATTACATGCAGCATTTTAAGGATTATAAAGATGGGAAACTAACACCATTCTAATTTAGATATAGTAATAATACAACTGATTATGTTTCTTTTTGTGGGGAAGAAGGGAAATTATTATTTATAAAAAAAAAAAAAAAAAAAAAAAACTTTTTAAAATAAGTCAAATTAAAAACAACAGTGGTTTTCATTTATCTACTATTAAGTTTTTTAAAATAGCAAGCAATAGTGTATGTATTTATACACTATACTAAAGTATTTCAATGAAACAAAATTATGTATTAAATTATTCAAGTATCTGATTTTTCCCAATTTTTTTTATTTTATTTTATCAATGATCTAAACTATAAGATGCAATTAAAGTAAAAAAAAAAAAAAAAAAAAAAAATTCAGAATAACATGAATAAATAGATAGGAAAAATAGCTTGATAGATTCTTAAATCATTAAACTATAATGTTGCTGTTAAATGGTTAGTGATATAACATACAATTTATAAAGAGTTCGGTAAATTTACCATAACTTTTCATAACTATGATAAAAAAAAGTAGAAACTAAGTAGAATAGCTTAAATATATGTTTCTAAAGGCATTTCAATTACATGACAAAAAATTACTATTGGTACAAAAGTGTCATTTTTAAAAATAGAACCACTTCAATTGCAAGGAAAGAAATGCAAAACTGTTTAGCCATCTAAGGGGCTATTGTTTTAGGTGGGGTGTTTTGGCGTACCAGATCACTTTTCAATTTTAACTAATTCCTTTTTTACTTTTAGCTTTCAATATAATAACTTATCAATTCCCTTAATTTTAACATCGGGGAAAATTTACTATTGTTCATTTCTCAGTATTTCATTGTTAAACCTCATCCATCAGTGTGTTTAGCTATTATACCTCAATGCAGAAACTTACAATTTCTTCAAATTCTATACATATCTTACATTTCTTATCATACAATTCATTTCTATTGAAACTAAAGGTTTAAGAATACATTAATAACATAATGAAATCCTTTAAAACATTTCCATAAAATACGATATTTTTTTTTTACCTGACACAATGTAAAAGTATTACAGTTGAACATTGTTGATGCTAACCAATGACAAAAATTTAAATTTTTGCAGAAGTTTTCATAGCCATAGTACTATGGTCATTTACAGCAAACAATATAAGAATTTTCCCTCTTAAAAGCAGCAATGCCTTTCTAGTCTAATTTTACTTTGCTAGATACTACTAAAAATAATGTCATATTGAATGATAAATAATTATTTACAGTAATTAAGTACTTTGTTGTAATAAAAACATTTTTTTTTAAAAAAAAATGAACACTGCAATAGTGTTATAGATATCCACAATCATTTTTAGTTTTTTTTTAAACTTCAAGATTATTCATGTTTATTTTAAGATAATATACAATTTCTCAGTTTTCAAGTGACAATAAACTATTAGGTGAGTGACTATACCTTAAATTACAGACACTATGAATTCTAATAATGGAATGTTTTAAAAGTTAACAAATGACATATAAAATCACATTTGATGAATGGTTCTTATTTTAAAAATGATATTTTGTAAACTGAAAACTTTAGTATTTTTCTTTTCCAACAAAACAAAAGCAGACAGTGAACAGCATTATAAATAACAATGAAGAGCGATAATAAGCAACAGGAAGAATTACAAAGATAGGACAGTTTATGATTTACAGTAATCATATTATGTATTGCAACATTGAAAAGAAACAGCTTTTATCTGTATGATTACTAAAAAAATTGTATTTTAAAGGTGAAAAGAAAGTCATACCATCCAAAGGTATTGGGAAGGGATCACTCTTGGGTGGGGTACGACACACTATTAAAAGGCAAAAAAAAAATTATAAAATCAGAAGAGCCTTCATTGGGAATTCTGAGAAAACAAAGATTATGAATAAAAAATAGTAAAATAATGTGATATTTTTCAAAGCTACAGGAAGCACAAAAGGGGGGAAAAGAAAGCAAAGGAAGCAAACAGTTAAAATTTTTAACATAATCACACTTAAAATGAATTTCTTAAGTTCATATACTGATGTTGCAATGATAAAATTTGAAAGGTATCCATAACTAATAAAACAATTTAAAAATTTATAGTCAATTATTAATAATTTATAGTCAGTAATTCATATCTAATGTATGATTGAAATATGCTTAATAAGCCAAATATATGATAAGTACTTATATAAGATAACAGAAAAAAAATGTTATTAAGCAAGCTGTTTTACTGAAATGAACTGTACTGTATGTTAGCATCTTAAATTTTTAATAAAAGAAACAACTATCCTTATTTTTGAAAATATTTGTTTTGAGTGTTACAATTTAACAACATATGTAATAATTAAGTACTCTTCAGCTATATTTTTTTATGGGAAAAAATATAGCCAAATATAAAATAATTATTAAAAACAAAAGTTTTTAAATATTAAATACTTTTTAAATATTACATGCAAATATAAAGTTTCATGAAAAACATTTTACTAAAAAAGTTCTTGCTTTTATTTTAGCATTAAAAAAATTATTGGAATTTTTTTTTTGTTGAGTTATTAGGATTTCATTTTGAAAAATAGTACTCACATTCACTCTTAGGAATAAATGCTTTATCACTGTCAATTTCTTCATCAAAACTAAGGTTATCATTTTCTAAGTCAAAATCTTGGTTTGAACTTCCTATAACTTTCATATCTAATGAACTGTAATACATAAATTAAATTCATGTACTCCTTTATAATACAATTTCATATTATTTTTTAAGGAAAAAAAAATATTTTAAATTACTTTTCAGAATATATATATATATATAAGGAAATAAATAGAGTTGTTTATGTAAGTACATATTATATAATAAATATTAAAAATGTTAGTGATCTGTGAAGATGTTATTTTTACATTCCATACCAATTGCTTATTTCTCCTATCTTTACAATATGAAAAATAAATTATAACAAGTTTTTGTAAAGTATTAATTATATGACTTACTTCAACTTTTGATTTTCAGATTCCTTTTCAAAGTTCTTTCGTAAATGTGCTCTGAGAAAAGATAAAAGAATTAAATAATAAACAAAAATTTAAATAATGTTTATGAAGAAGAAAAAAACTGACATTAAGTTAATATTTTATTAAGATATTAAAGTTAATGTATAAAAGATATGTATTTTACATAATATTTCACATAACATATACAAAACCATATTACCTTTCCATACTACTTAATATTTAACAAATATCAAAGATGGTTCTTATACCAGCATAAGTTTAAATAATCTGATTCAAAGTTTAAAATATTAGAGAACAGTCATCTTTAAACACATAATTCTTAGTGAATCAAAATAAGAATGTTCTTTTTAATATGTTTTAATCATAAAGATAAACACATATACATATATCTTCATCAATTAAAATAATTTTTAAAAATTACATTTACAACTTGAAATGGAAACTTACAATTTAACATTACAGCTTATAAAAAGCTTCAAATATATATTTATTTATATTAAACATAACTCACATAAAAAGCAAGTACCAGTTATTTATAATTTTTTTATATAAAGGTAATAAATATTTTTAAAGATCAATAAATGAAAAATACATACCCAGGCACAGTATTAATGCACTGATTTGGAATATATGATACATTATTACTACTATCTATTTTGGAAAGTGGCTTCAATGAATCTAACTGTACAACATGTACAGTAACACTGTTCATAGAAAAACTACCTGCAATCTGAAAAATCATAATTATGGGAATTTTATTTCTAAAACTAATTTCGGTAAGGAAAAGTAAATATTTAAAATTTAAACTAATATGATTTAAAGAGAAAGATAAATAGCTCATTAAGAAAATAAATTAAGTTTCTTAATATTAACTTCTGATGGATATGTAAAACTTAATACAAAATGGTACTCTAAATATATGTAACCAATTAATCAAGAGATTGAATTTTAACATATTTTATGCTGATTATAGAACTCACAAGTTGAGTTGGAGTCATAGTCATATCACACACTTTTCCCCAGCCTGTAATGAGAGAATCATATGTACAACCAGGTTCCCAACCATAAACTCTTAAAACATCTTGGGATCCACTGAATAAGCATAATCCACTTGAGTGAAAATACACACACCTTAAAAATATATACACATAATCAGAAAATGTCACTAATGTATATTAAGAATTTTACATCTAAAATTACATAATTCAAATCTAAAAATACTTTAAGCTCAGTTTAATTTTCCAATGTAAGAGTTATTCATAAAACTACTACTCAAATTACTTGAATAAGTTTAAAATAATAAAAAGGCTAGAGTTTTACAAATCTGGAAAATACAGTTTCCTGTTTATGTGAGAAACAAGTGATAAATATTCCTATGATGAAATATTAATTTAACTTCAAATATTTGTTTCAAGACATGAGATCAAGACAACAGCGAAATTGGTACAAAGGGTTTTAACTGAAATACCAAAATGAAACTATTGAACAATATTTAAAAAATATTTAAACCAGACATAATTTCTCATGATGAAATACTCCCAAATTGATTAGTGAAATACACAATAATACGATCAAAAATTTATTATTTACAATTGTTTCTAATTTTAAATAAATTTAAAAAATGTATGTTAATAAATAAATTAAGATTGAGCTTTTGAAACTTGCATGTATATCAAAATCAAGAGTATGAAACATTTCTTATGGCACTATTTTCGTGTAAAAATTCTGAATTCGCACATGTTTAAGCACATTCAGTGAAAAAATAAAAAATATATAAATTTTTACAATATTTTAAAAATAAATTTGTTATCATTAATAGAGAACTATGGGTATTATAAATCTTATAGTAAAATAAAGCTTTTGCAGTAACTTCAGAATATCACATATTTTGGATTGATTAAATCTTTTACATTTAATTAAAATTTTTATTATAAGATTAAGCATTGCATATTTTGAGATTTATCTTTTATGTATTAAAGTATCAGTGTAACTTATTACACAGTTTTCTATTCTTTAGCAATCCTAGAGTTAATACATAATTATTTAAAATTTTATTTTAAATGTTTATTAACTATCAAATCCTATTATTAAATGTACAAAACATTAAAACATAGAAAGTACAGATTTAAATGGTATTTAAAAATGAAACATACACAATTTATGAAATACATTATTTTAATAATATGATATGCAGAAATTTAAAGGAAAATAACAGAATATTTAATCTATTTAAATATTTCAGTATTTAAATATATTAAATAAATTATAAAAATATATTAAATGGGTGTTAAAAATTATTCTCATTCCATGAATTTTTAACTTATCTAAATCACTGAAATTTTTCTATGTGAATCAATTGACTATAATTTGATTGCTAGGTAAAATCAAGTCTAATTAAAAGTTAAATGAATTTCAATATAATTCTTTTTTATTTCAAATAACTAATTTGAGCTTTTAAAAAATTTCATTATAATTTCAATTACTGGAAAAATAGTTTTCAGAAGAAATAAATTAATAAAAATCAAATTTACCTAACAGGTGGTCCATCTCCACCAGTAGTGGACACAAGTTGAAAAGATTCTAAATCCCAAAATTTTACTGTTCTAAAAAAATGCCATTTATATTATTAAAAATATCAATAAAAAGACTAAAGATATGTTTTAAGATAACTTACAGGATACAAGAAAACTTCAAATGAATTTAATTTGGTCATAATGCTCAAGCTCCAAAACAAAAGGTGACATTTCAAAGAAATAATGTACTTTGATAAGATATCCAATTGTTATAAATACACACATACATTCATACTTTATCTCTAATAAGTTAAACATATATATATATGGCTCAACAACTGGAAAAAAAAAAAGGCCTCTTTTGTCTTGGTCAGTAATATGAAAATAAATAATTTTTCAAATATATTCAATCTAAAAATTAGAGGCTTCCATACTTGCTTAAAACTCAACTGTCAAAGAAAGCTTGTTAGAGCGAATTTACATCATAATTTTATGTCTTAATCACATATTCTTTTATACTCTTTTATGAGATTTTAAAAATATACACAACATAGCATTTATTTCTATTTTCCATGAAGACTTTCTCTGAATGATTTATAAAAATACCTAAAATAAATGTTAAAAAAATTATTTTTAAATTTGTATATTACAAGGGGACTGTTCAATAAATCCTTTGAAAATCCAAAAGACTGTGCTCTTAGCATTGAAAATGGTTTGTTTTTAGTAAGCGTGATGACTTACTTGACAGCTAAGTCTCTGTTATTTCCATCTCATGGTTTAATTTTTATTGTCGATTAAAGCAAGAAACTTATGTTTAATTAGAAAAATGGGAGAAAAAAAGTTCTGAGTGATGATTAAACACTTATATTTAAAAGGCTGAACATCAAAAGATATCAAAGATGAGTTGGATGAAGTTCATGGCACATCTGCTCCAGTGTTTGCAACTGTTTACAATTGAGTACATGAGTTTAAACATGGTATTACTTCCACAGGATGTCCAATGGAAGTGACTACTCACGGAATAACTAAAATCCATCATTTGGTTTTGAATGATCAGTGAATTAAAGTGTGTGAAATAGTTGAGGTCATAGGCATATCGCAAAGTAATATTTCAAATATTTTACGAAAAATCAGATGTGAAAAAAAAATCCCTGGAAAATGGGTGTCACACTTGCTCGCAGGTAAAAATAAAACAATCAAGCTATTTTGGCACTTTTTTGTCACAATTCCGATAAGTTTCGATGCCTATACATTACCATGGATACACTATTACACTCCAGATACAAAGGAACAGTAAACATGAAATCCGCGAGCAGGCTGATGGCCAAGACTTTTTGGGAATGCACGTGGAATCCTCTATACCGATTATTAGGAAAAACAATAGCTGGAGAGTATTATGCACCACTATCGCACCAGTTGAGCAAATAAATTAAGAAAAAATGTCCTCATTTGAAAAAGATTGATTGATTTTATTAATGTAGCACTAGAAGCAACACGAGGGCTATTGGTGAAGAATCTCATAACTTTGGTAAGTCACGTGGACATCCCTTTCACTGGCCCCTCTCTCTACCAACTTCCACACCTACCTTCAGGGCTTTGAGCCTCAACAGATCTAACATGCATCAGCCTATCATCATGGTGGGTCTTTAGTAGCATCAAGGTTTGAATCCATGACTTGAAGAAAACTGCTGACCGTGACCACTAAGCTATTGTGGCCCATTTGAAAAAGAAAGAGATCCTCTTCCATCAAGACAATGCACAGGTGTATACATGTGCAGTTTTGATGGCCAGAATCACGGAATTAAAGTTACGACTACATCCCCATCATATTCACCAATTTTGGCCCCCAGTGATTTTATTAAATTTCTAAACATACGGAAAATGGCTTGGCAGACAATGGTTTATCTCTAACGAAGAGGTCATTACCCAAACAAATGCCTATTTTGAGAAACTTTCAAAATCTTACTTTTTAAATGGATTAAAAAATTTGGAGAAATGCTTGGAAAAGTATATACAGCTAAGAGGAAATTACATTGAAAAATTATATATACATACTCACATATATATATCTTTTCCTAGAGACTTATTGAGCAACTCTCATATATATTTTTTAAATTTAAGGTACAGAATGCATATAAATTTCTTTAAATGGTTAAAGTTTTGCACAATTATTTTTATTTTAAAAATTTATTACTCCATTAATATGTATCCTTAAGTCTAAACTATACAAGATCAGAAAATGAATAATAACTACTTTTAATTTTAAAAGGATTACGTTTTTCAACTTATAATGTTTGATTTTTTTTGTAGAATACCTTATCAACTTTTGATGAGAGTTTTAAAAATTGCGATTCAAATATCTCGAAATTTTAAGGGGAAAAAAATGTAAAGTGTTAAAAATGAGATGCCTCCTCCTTCCTTTAACATCTGCTTATATAATCACATAATTAAACATGATGCATTGTGTTATTGCCAAAAAGCTTATACATTCTTAAATTTTTACATGCCAAAGTCTGGATGTCAGACTAATTATTATTATAGATGACAGCTATTTAAAATGTTTTTATTCCATTCATATTAATATTAACATTTTAATTCTTGGTTGAGCAGACAAATTAGTTTTATATTACTACAAAATCCTTGCAAATAAAAAAAAACTTTCAAACTGTTTCTCTTTTATATTTGAATGATTTATAAATTTGATGAACAAATATCATCATATTCAATGCTTCTGTTCATTCTTCTCTCTTTAATAACATTATGCAGCTTGTAAACAGTTTTATTACATTTGCACTGCACCAAAGTTATACTTCTAACACAATCATTCATTTAAGTTTTTGTAATATATACCTGCCTTTTTTGCCTGAAGATAGCATTCACAGTACAATTCTGATTATATATGAGATAATCATGTTACATTGGTTAAATGAATCATTTCCTTACATCTTTCTCTTTCATCAGATCTAGAAAGAAGCATCTAAAGATGAATCTATATTGTTTGCAGAGTCAGAATTACAAAGCTTGAGTTTGTAATGATAAGGCCAAGAATCTTTTCAAAGTTTTCTTTGACGAAATGCAAGCAATTAAGATTTTGAGCAAAAGAAGATTGAGAGATGTTGGAAGTAATAAGATGTTTTTGACTTTTAACATTTGAAAATAGATAAAAGATGTATCCAAAGATGCCTATTTTCTTCCCCCTCCCCTTTTCTTCCAAATATATAAATGTATCATGCGTAAAAATATTAAAGCTTTAAGAAGTATTAATACTGATCTGAAATGGGGGATAAATTGTCCAAACTTTTGAAGCTGTACAAATTACAAGTCATTTATAATTTTAATTAAAACACAAATATCAAACTTAGCTTTTTATTGAAGTTTCCCAGTCTAGTAAAATAAGGGAGGCATGTGCAAATTAAATGAAGCATTTTAAACTACATATAATTTCACACAAACTATCTTATAATTTTAGCAACCGGGGAAAAATTTGCAGATTCTTGTACGAGAAGATTTTGAATTATATCCTCACAGACACACAAAAGATTTCCTCTCTCACTTCCCATGAAACATACAATGATGAAAGAGTCAAACACAAATAAAGTTATACAATTTTAGTTCACAAAATTTCACAACTGTTTAATGCATTTTTTTTGTAAACAGTAACTTACCGATCAGCACTGCCAGTAGCTAAAAGGAACTCATTTGGATGAAATTCTACCCTAGATACAGGTGCTGAATGCCCGTGAAATTCTGTTAAGAGCTTACCAGCACTAAGGTCCCAAAGCTGAAAAATTATCAGAAAAGTTGAAAGATAGAATGCATAATTTGTACCAAAAGTATGAGGCTAAATGAAAAGTAACAGGTAGGTTTCAGGATTTGGTAATAAACTATACATGTTAAAATCTATTAAATGAAATAAAATTAAGATACTTCTGAAATGGAAAGGATTTTTTTTTGATACTAAAAATTTCAAATGCATAATTGAAATCTAAAAAAAATTATTCGTTTTGAAGTAATTTTTAAGCATGACATTTGACATAACAATAACATGAAAATTTAAAACAGTATATTAAAGTATGTATTCAACAAAATTCAAAATCAAAAATTTTAGTTACATTAACATATGAAATACGTGGAACAAAGAAATTTTTAATACGTACTTTCACAGAGCCATCTTCAGCTCCAGATGCTACCCATTTGCCATCAGGACTAAATTTGAGAGTATTGACAGCTTTATTATGGCCCTGCATTTTATAAAGATAATGTTTTACATTTCAATTAAAAAAAGTAACATTCCTACATAAAATGACATATGGATCGTGATTTTTTTTAATAATAATAACAATATCACTAAAATTATTTTGTTACTTTAAACATAAAAACTTCCTTAAGTATATATTCAACAAATAAGAAAGAAAATAAATGAAGTTCCCACAACTAAAGAGCAATGTCTTATTAATATTTTTAAAAAATCACCATAAGTACAATAAGTAAAATGTGAAAGAAATTAAATGTTATACATAAATGAATTTTTGAGTTAATTCTATTTGCTTTTAGTTAAATAATTTCGAAATACATAATTAGTTTTTAGAAATGTCTGACTGCCTAACTCAAAACTTGTCTAACTCAAAATTCTATTTGTAAGAGACCAAATAGATCTAATAATTCAGAATCATTATAATAAAAAATTGACATCATAACTAGAAATGCATGCTCCAAATTTCCAAAGATACCAACTAATCAATGGATAACCAAGTTTCTTGTATTTCATGGAAATTCCTATACTAGAGTTTATAGTTTTCAGGTAATCTAGGTTTATATTGATAATCAAATATGGCATGTTAAAAGAGTTGTTTACATTTAAAGAATAAAGAGTCAGAAACATTTTAGCAACAGTTAAATCAGAAGTAATAGCAACAATTTATTACAGTTACAGATATAAAGATCCTTAGAATAAGTCAAAGATTTTTTTTTTTTTTAAAAAAAAAAGGGGGGGGGGAATTGGATTCTGTAGCATTAAAGTAAAAATAAATATAAATTTTGACAAAAGAATAGGAAAAAATGAATCTTCTTTGGTACTATCCCCCCCCCCCCCCCCCCCAAAAAAAAAAAAAAAAAAAAACACCTGGTTAATGTGATTAAAAGAAAGAATTTATGATACAAAAAAGAATCCACTGATATTTATTTTAAGAAAATAGTACTGAACATTTATAAGACTAAACTATTATTTTAATTTAATTTATATCAAAATAGTGAAGGCTATCATGTCACAAATATATAAATGCTTTCTTACTTTATATGTATAAATACATCCTTTTTTTCTAGCATCCCATAGCTGCAAAAGAATATATATTTTTTATTTTCAGAAATATAATGAAGATATTTACAGAAGTAAAATAACACATATACTTGTATGAAAGCAATAACATAAAAAAATTTTGGGAAAAAAACCCAAACTTTGGGAAAGAAAGAGCATATAGTATTGAGATTTCATTTTTCAAACAATATTACAAAAATGAATAAACTGATTGCAATATACCTTAATATTTGTATCAAGAGATCCTGAGACAATATAATCTCCATAAGGATGAAAATCTAAACACCTGATCCCTGCTTTATGACCAGTAAGAGTTCTTATGACTAGAAAAGTAAAGGGAAATTAGGATATCAGTCAATTTTTATTACTGAATAAGACTTTTAAAAAATCATCCATCTACTTGAAAAATAGATAATATATTTGTAAATATAATGTCATACCCAAGAAATATGACTATATAATTTATTTCTAAGGAGTATTTCAATATGACCATTTTATATATATTAAATATGTTTTACACAAACGTGGTTTCCAATATTTAAAAGCAAAGATCTTCCATGCATACTAATTAAAGAAATCATGACTAATTGAAATGTATTGCTAAAGTTAGGTAAAATTTAGTTAAAAAGAATCAACATTTTTCTTTTATGAAATTATGGAATAATTTGATGAAAAATCCAATAGTTTTTTTAAAATAATCTTTAATTGAGGGAAAAAATAAAATCTTACTTTTTGAAGCTTCTAAGTCAAATACTTTCAAAGCACCAGACAATGAACCTGCACATACCATAATTTCTCTTGGATCGAAACAAACACATTCTACAGATGTTGTGTGTCCAGATATGCTCTAAAAAAGCAATATGTTATGTACATTTACAAAATGATAGTATTATGACTTTTATACACTACAATTACAAATATTACCAAAAAAGTAAAAAATTAAATATCCCTACAATGGTAAAATTATGTTTTTTTTAAAAAACAAGCCAATTTCAATTATAGCTATATGTATACAGAAGATTGTATTATTAAAAATGTCCCATTTACAAATACTTAACTTCCTTCATTTAGTTATAGTTCAAAATTAAATGTTATGAAAGTTTATTTAATGATACAAATCATTAAATAAACTTTCATAATCATTCAGGACATTTGCATTTTATCTGAAAAAGTTACTGAAAGCCTTTTCATTCCAAGAAAAATTAATCTGGGTCTTTATCCTTAAAAAAAAATCATTTAATTTTCTCATTTCAAGGATCACTTTTGATAAAAGGGACAAAAAATATAAACTTGTTTCCTTTTTTTTAAAAAAACTTAAAAGCAAATATAAAGTAATAACAAGAATGTCCTTACAAATATAGTGTACGAGTAAAATTTTTTATAATAATCTTTCATAGCTTTTTCAATATTTTTTTTCTAAATAATTCATTCTATTTAAAACCTAATATGCAAGATGAAAAAACAATTATGAAAAATATGCAACTGAAGACAAAATTCCAAAGTTCAAACTAATTTGACACAATTTACCATCATATTCTCAAGTAGTTATTAAAAGATATGATGAAAATAAATACCCTTATTCTAATTAAAAACTGTAAAAAGTAATAATTATCTAATTTTAACTGCAGAAATATTAAAAAGTAATAAAAAGTTCTCAATTTTTATTTCTATGTAAATTTACTATATAACAAGGCAAATTATGGAATTAAGTCATTAATAAGCTACGCAAGACGATAATTTTAATTATATATACCAATAATTTAAATTCTAAATTTAAAATATTTGCATATCAAATCAAAACACCACATTTGTTCATTTTCAAGTTTAATTCTAGATCTGTAATTTATAATTTTTTGAATGTCATTATTAACACAAACAGGTAAAGACAAAACACAAGTTTTAATTATACATAATTCTTCGCAAAACTGAATTTTTTGAAATTAAGTTGAAAATATGAAAAATAATTAGAAATTGATTTTAACGAAAATAATTTGTGTGTGAAAATAAATTTTTTGTGTTGAAAGGAAAATTAACTTCATTCTCACAGTAAGAGTTCCAACATGAATTTTCAGTGGAAAAAAATGATGGAGCAAAATCTAGATAAATGTCCTCAAAATTAACTTGATTCTAACTAAGATTAAATATTTTATGTCATTTTTAATCGGTAAGCAGAAACAATGCGATTGTAAAAGAGGCATTTGAGTTTTTGGAGATTGATTAGTTTTATTAACGCTCCCCCCCCCAAAAAAAAAAAGAAACAAGAAAGCACTTTTATATTTTGGGCCTGGGTCAAAAGACGAGGACGATACCTGAGCTGGCACCTCCATCTCTTAACTTCCAACCACGCTAACGGGAGGACTTTGAGACTCGACAGATTAAGCGTGCAGCAACTCCGTCTACAGGGCGAGTTTTTGGAAGATAAACCAGCAGAAATTTCATCGATGAAATGTCGAACTGGTGCTTTGATATCCCATGAAGAAAATTACACGATAAGAAACATTAAAAATGAGTGGGAGGGGAGGGAACACAAACACATATAAAAAGTAGTGAAATTAATTAAAAAAAAAAAAAAAATCGGGAAATATATCCTCTTCATAAATGAAAAACCCCATTTTCAATAATTTTATTAAATAGTTAAAATGAAAAGGATTACAAAACAAAACTATCTCTGGTTGTGTTGTGCGATTATATTACTTTCTAAATCATCTCCACACAAAAGTACCTTCAAACATCATTGTGTAATAATTTAAACAAAACACAATGAACTAATATTCCAGATGTTGGTTTATTTAAAAACATTTTTATAATCTATGAAAAACGATTGTATGAAGTCATAAATATAAATAAAACAAACCAAATGTTAATTGTTAGCTTAATGTAATGAATTATTAAATCTAAATGAGTGTTGATTTTTGTAAAATCGTTTACGATTTCTTTTTTTAAATATCTTAAACGTATACTGATATTTTAAAAGAAAGTATATATGAGGGTAAATGAATACGCCAAGATTTCTTATTAATTTCCAAAAGAACAATCATACGGAAAGAAAGGAAAAAAAAAAAAAAAAAAAAAACTCCGTAAAACAATAAATTTCTAAAGTAAGATCACCTTTTTTTTCATTGTTAACTTGGGAGGGAAAGGGGTGAGATTACAGAAAAAAGCAACATAGTGGAAAAAAGATTGAAATTGAAGGAGGAGGGAAAGCACTTGGATTTCAAATTGAACCATTGATTTCAGAACAGAAATAGCTTTGACAAAAATTAAGACACTATGTGAACTAATTTTTTCTCATTAAATCCCTTTCGACATGGTGTTTTATCTTCCTCAATAAAGAAAATATTCATTCCATAAAAAAATAACAAATATTTTAATAATTAAAATTAAAAAAGGACTCAGATTAAAATCACATTCAAGCGACTTTTTAAAGGTTAATGAGATATATTTTGCACAGAAGACTCAATACATCTCAGGACATTTTTTCATTGAATCATGTATTTTTCTGCGAATCTGTGGTAATTACGAGATTTAGATTATCTATTCCGAAATTCTTGCCTTTTTTTAATATCAAATGTGTTTTTGTTTAGACTTACCGTCTTTAAGTTAAAACCCTTCCTTCCCCTCATACAGTAACCAAATGTCCATTTACGTCTACAAAAAGAGGTTAAAGAACGGAATGACCTTGAAGTAATGAGATTCTGAGCACACGATGTGGAACGGCAGCATCACGAGCACAATTTAGCGAGAATCAAAATAACCGTGACACAAAATGAAATAAACAAAACACTGGCTGAAGGAAGCTCTCAGGAAGCCACACTAATTATTTTTTTCATGGTCAATGTGCCAAATATGAAAAATCAGTCCCATTTTGTACTACGTGAAACTACCAGTTAAAAAGGTGTCAAGGCACCCGCCTTCTACCAATAACCTGGATACAAGCGATCGAGATTTAATATTAACAACCTCGAGCAATGCAGACATAACATTTATAAACAACTGGTTATTTCTTTCGCCTTGAATGCAAGGCACTTTCACTTTGCTATGTATCGACTGGAACCATAAAAGGCATTTTTTACCAACTCGGAACCATTCGGTATTTTTTTAAAACTGTTAAATGATTTACAAAAAATGCTTACAACTATATTTTTGTTTGTCACAACAGCCATTAAACTTTGAATATATATATAAATATATATATAGCTGAATCTCTCTACGACAACAACATTCGACTAATTGGGTCCATAGTATTAAAATAACTTCCCCCCTTTCTAAAATACGATACAGTCATTGATTTCAAATGAATATATTTTTTGGGGGGTTATTACTCCTATAATACATGGAAAAGAGGGAAAAGTAGAAACATATTAATTCTCTTTTTGTTATAGTTGATCTAATTTTAGCAAATAAAATAATGACGGAATATTGCTCGTAAACAGTAAGTGTTTATGATCTTAGAAATCAAAAATATATACATAAAATATGGTAAACTAAATCTACAAATGTCCAAAAATAATTTATATCTTGTTAATTAAGAAACTTAAAAATATTGAATTTATGGGTGTTTTGCTTTACGAATGGTGTCAATCTTAGCAGTCAGTTGCTAAAAAAGTTTGGTTGATAACTTGTTAGGGCAGTTGTCATAAGCTGAGATAATAGCACATTAGTTAAAATAGACCGATGTTTATTTTTAATAAATTTAAGTGATGAATACAAACGTTAGCAACAATACGGGGGGGGGGAAGCACCGAACTGAGATAAGTGTGAATGCACTTCTTTGGTTTTAGAATATTTTTGTTCCGTAACCTGTTTTCAAAACCCAATTGTTTCACCGTTTTTCGCTCACACTCCTGAAGCCGTATCATTAAATGCATTGAGTTCCAATAGTTATTCATACTTTTCCAGAATATTTGTTAAAAACCGAACAGATACAGGTAGTTGTGGTTTATGTCCAATGTCCGTACATTCGTCTCAATGCTAACCAGTTCATTAACTCCTTTTGCCAGTTATGACGTCATCGAAAACGCAGAAATTCGCCTTTCCATAGTGCGTCTCTATGCAGGTATTTCTTCCATCAATTTGACCAATTTCTTATTTCCTGGATTTAAAGCAGAAATAACAAACGCAATATTCCTTTTTATGAACTTCCGTTCAGTATTAGGGCGTTTCTCTCGAGCAATATTGAAAGCCATAATAAATCTTCCTCTTTAATAAACATTGACATCTTTTATTTGGTTACTTAATTTCACTTTTAAAGATAAGGCGAACTAAAAATATCGTTACTAGCAGGAAACTGTTTGTTGAAAGAACAGTAATTTGATTCCTTGGTTTGGTTTTATTTACGTCTCACTAGAAGCAACACGAGGGTTATTGGCGACTGACCTCGTAATCTTGAACCTCGGTCAAGTGACTAGGACGACACCTGAGCTGGTACCCCTCAGCTAACTTCCACACAACGTCATCGGGAGGACTTTTAGCCCCGACAGATTTAACGCGCATCAGCCTCAATTACACTAATTGTTTTTAAGTGGCTTCAAGTCCCGAACCCACAACTCGATGGTGAAAACCGCCAGCCGCGAGTCCGCGCCCATGACCACTAGGCTACCGCTGCTGATGATGATAGTGAAGTTTTATTGGCGCAAGAGCTAGATGCGGCCATACTGCGCCAAACAAGGTAAATCTGTGATCTAGACGTTAAAACAATGAAAAAAGATGGGTCGACCAGAAGGGTCAAAAAAGAAATTAAAGCTTATTGCCGCAAGAGCCAGAAGTGGCTATGCTGCGCCAAACAAGATTTAACTGCGGTCTAGACGAGAAGAAATTGAAGAAAAGACACAAATTGGTTGACAAAAAGGAGGGTCTAAAATAGAGAAGAATCGCTAGGGTGTCACTAGGCTACCGCGGCCACAAAGTAATTTGATTCATAATGTTGCTTAAGATTACTGGCCTTAGCTGTCACAATGCCTACTTGACATAAGACACTTTGGTTTCTCGTCTTTTTTCCCCACAAAAACAAATCCCCCCTACTCCCCTTTAAACCTCCTGTTCTCCTCTTCATACTTACGTTTTTTAGACAGCATTACTGTTTTAGATGAGAATATTTAATAAAAAAACTTATAATTTTCTTTCGAAAATAAGTTGACTTCAGTAATTAAAATACTATTAAATCACACGCCATCTACTGAGGACAAACCCGAATGAATTGTTGACAAAAATAAAAGTGGGAATGCAATAAGTCCACATCCATAGCGAAGAAATTATTTGTTGACGATATATTGATAAATTAGGCAACCCTCGATTTTCTGTTTGAATATGGTCATATACGGCAAATCTAAAATTTCACTGTTAAAACTCGTTAACATGGCAATTTCCAAAATTGCGGGGGTAAGCCAACCATCTGAAATTTTATTATTTTTTTTATCTTTCAAATTGTCCTTTCGGGAAATATGGCTTCCAAAGCCAGTGTATAGCTTGACACACCTGGTTTTATAAATATCCCCAATTAAATTAAGTATACATAAGCAATGGCCTTTTGATGGAATGGAAAATTATCGAAAAGTAATTTTCTTCTTCTGTAGGGGGATGATGTTGGGGTTCCCAACAATATTTTATAGCAGCTCGATATAAAAACTAATTCCTTTATTGAGAGTTTCTCAAATGTTTAAAATAACATTAGATTTCACCTCCTCCACCCCTAATGAATTTCGCACCACACATTCTATATGGATCCATTATCCCATCTTCAACAACAACAACAATATATATATATATATATATATATATATATATATATATATATATATATATATATATATATATATTAATTACAAATTTGTAAATATTAATTGTAATTGTCTTAAAATTTTTTAGACAGATCGAAAATACTCAGATTTTTGACAAAAGTCGCGCAATTTAGGCGTATTCAATGTTAAAAAATGGCATTTCTAGTGATTTGGCAACCTTTTGGTGAGATTCTTGGTGACCAGTTGGCAAGACTTGGCGAAAAATAGATATTTCTGGAAAATTCCATCATCGAAGCTCTAGGACGAATATTAAGCGAGATAGCCTAGAACCTTGGCGAAAATCTTAGATTTTTACGCCAAGTCAGGCATAAATACTACCGGCCGAGATACAAGAGGGTGAACACAGGGCTCTTTAATTGGGGCCCATTTATTTAATTTGTACCTGAATGACATCCCCACTTACACGCTCATAACACTAAATATGTATGCCGACGACACAGCAATCCTTGCCTCTTTTAAAAACCCTAAGACTGTCACAAAAGCACTTAATAATCACCTTAAACTACTAGAAAACTTTTTTAACACATGGAAAATAAAAATAAATGTCGATAAAACAGCTGCAGTTCTTTTCACAAGAAAAAAAATACAACCCCCACCACCCACATTCTATCAAACTGACATCCCATGGTCTCAGACAGCTAAATATCTAGGTGTTACCCTAGACAAAACTTTAACTTGGAAACAACATATAACACAAACGCGAGATAAGTTCCAGAAAATAAAATGTAAAATCTTCCCCTTATTTTGCCGGAACTCAAAAATGACTATAGAAACAAATTGCTTCTGTACAACTCGATTTTGCGTCCAATACTAGCATACGCTTGTCCTGAGTGGGTGAAGGATCAGTAGTGAAGACGATCAGTTTCGATTGCTAGTCTAGTGCATAGCAGCTGTTATCTGTCTGAGATATTGGAGATTTCTGTATTTGTAAGCTGTTTCCTGTGGAATTGGCTGAATTGGAGCTGTGTAATTGTGATTTCTACAGCTGGAATTTTCTGCTAAAGAAATTGCTACGAATAAAAGTCTCGAGATTTTGAAGAGATGGTTTTATCGATTCTCAATCAACACGAACCCCGAAGCACGGTACAATATATACACACATATACATGCATATGTATATATAATATATAGAATCCACATATTGCCATATTGTTATTACTTTTAAAGCCTATATAAATTCAGTCTAACCAATCTTCTCGCGTAGAAAATGTTCATGCTAAAACGTCCGATTCTTTGAGAGCGTCTAATCATTCCTAGTACCTTCAGATAACTTTAGAATATTCTGCCAATACATTCTGGCAGTATAAAACTACGCTTTGATGGCCAGTGCTCTCTTTTCGTCTTGCTCCATGTACACACTACTATGTCCGCTTTTTGTTAGAACATCAACGCTACTGGATCGATGTTAGTTGTTTGTGCTGTGTTCTGGTTTCTGTATTAAGATTCTAATAAATGTGATTTGCCATAAGGATCTCGACCCGATTAACACCAAAATGTCAAAAGTCACGGGATACGTCCTAATATCGTGTGGAATCCTCTTTTTACCGAAGCAGTACAACTGGACGTGGCATTGAATAAACAAGTCGTTGGAAGTAACCAAAAGAAATATCGTTGATTATGCTGCTTCTACACTATCAGCTCTCTCTCTGTACCCCCATCCCCTACATCCTGTAAAAATGCAGGTCTATTTTAATCCTGTGTTACACAAGATCTATTAAACACGAATTTAATACTTTAATGCAATGGTCAAGCGATATTTACGGGTATTTCAAGTGTGTAGTAAACAGATTAAAATCCAATTTAATTATAATGAGAATGATACTTGAGCTGGTATACCACTCGAGAACTTGAAGGTCTAATTTTATTTAATATGCAGCAGCCCTTAACACTCAGGACATCAGATTTCTGCAATTAAAATTGAACCTAGGGTTTGACGTACAAAGACCATAATCCCTTTTGAGCCGAACAACTTCTTAATACATATAACGTAGTTGGTAAAATATTACATAAAATTTACAGACGTCATTGTGATAATGAAAAAAAAAGTATAAAATAGGTAGCTAAAAAAAAAACAATTGGAATACATGAATAAGGCATTAACGAAATCAATCAACTTGAATGAAGCCAATTAAAAAGTTTAATGTATTAAGAAGGATTCTTAAAATTCGCATTCGCAAATAAACAATTACGTTTAACCTTTTAATCTGTTTTATCCTTGCTCCAACTCATTATTCCTGTTTTGCTACAATGTCAAAGCCTTTTATTTTCAATTTATGAGACTATTTCCTTGCATACATGGCCTTCCTCCACACCCTTTTGTTCCCGCTCAGTCTCCAGTTTTGTCGTTGCTTCCTTTTTGAATTAGTATCTAATTCAATAAGAATTGTATCATTCGTAAGAAGAAACTCGAATAAAGAATCTAGAGACATTCGAGCATAACCAAAAAAAGAACCTTTCGTTCGAATGAAATTACAAAAATTAAATGAACAATTTGCATTTAATCTTTTAATTCATGTAGGACACATTGGCACAAACTTATGGTGACAACACTCGTTTATTATTATCTCATATTCTCGAAATCTCAAATAAAGTCTCTGAAAAATCAAAATTATTTTTTCTGCTCAACACTACAGTGCATGCTAAAAAACTGTTTTTTAAAGAAATACTTTTTAATTACCAAAAAATTAGCTTAGGACTAAAGAGGCCTTAAGTAATTTAAATAATAAATGAAAAAAAGTAAATAGTTTTCATTCTCTTTTCATTTTTCCTGTTAAAGACAAATGATTGAAGTAATATAAATGCGATGGCTTGGATCTGAGACGCACTATTTAAGATAACATGTTAAGAATTTAACATAATACTAAATTTATCTCAAGAGAGGGAGAAGATTTAAGGATGCTTTAATTCATAAAACGATAACTGATACAGCATATCGCTTCCTATCTCAGAAAATATTCTATATAATTGATAAAACAAATAGATATTCGCACCCCACCCACCCTCTTTTGCCTTTTATTAACATCCCGCTTTGGCTTCAAACAAATGTTCAGAACCAAACATTGTAAAAATGACTTAAAAATATAGTTAAGACAAAAAAAAAAAAAAAAAAAAAAATAGAATTACAGAATAAAAATATTAATACTTCATGTTACATTATAAGCATTATTTATTATTTTAATACCGGATTGTTTAAATTTATGAATCTAAAATAGAGCAACACTAGTTTACTATATATGATGCTAGATTACAAGGACCCCCCCCCATTTTTAAATTCCGTTTATGTTACAAAAGAGTTGATTTTAGCTTTAACTAGGAAAATGAAGGTATGCAAATACATTTATACGTTTTTTCATCGTCGAGCGAGCTATAATAATAAAAACACTACATATGAAAGTCATTCAGAGATAACTTTATTTGCAGAAGAAAATAAAACAATGCAAATTTTCAAGGACTTCATTACCTAAATAGGACTTCTAATTACACAGCAAATTGCAGACAGAATTAGAAATCTTTATTCATGAATAATTCATCATTTATGCCCAGGTCACAGAAAAGAAATAGAGTATTAATAGTTTACTTGACCCATTTTAAAAACAAATAATAAACAAAGAATCAAACGAATTTTAAACATTGCCCTTTTCCCAGTTTCTTTTTAAGTCAAAAAATATTACAAACAAAAATTTACATTTACAATGATTTGTGTCTAACAACAATCATCAAGAATTTAATTTCTCTCAAGGAAATTTGAGGATAAATTTTATTAGAGCTGCATTATTTTTTCCAAAGCAAGCAATATAATTCACAAGACATTTGAAAATGCTCTGACAATTACAATTTTAAGCGGTTATAAAAGTTAAAAGAAACGATTTGCCAAGCTGAAATCTATGCCTGGATAAGTTTGTAATTTTCTAAAGCGTCAAGCAACTCATCACAACTACGATTTTTGGAAATAATAAGCTAAACAGCGCGAAAGGTCGTTGAAGCACAAAGAATCATAGGGGCTAGCGCAATAGCCGTGATTCCTTGGTTTGCTTGAAAAGAGCGATGGGAAAAAAAGATGAAGAAACGACCTTCGCCTACGCCTGACTTCAGATTTCCTTCAAGAGGGTGGCAAATCTTCATTGAGCACCTATCTAAAATCCATTGGTCACGCGCGAAAAGCGGTTAAGCCACATTACAGTGATAGTGAATTTCCCACATTTCAGAATATTGTGTTCACACAATGCAAGAGAGTTTGAATGAGGTGAGCGTACGAATAGGCAAGCCTCCTCCTGAAAGAGCCCTTTTCAATTAAAGAGGCTTTAATAAGAGGAAAAACAAACGAAAGGAATTAAGGGAATTAGGGGCCAAGCGATTAAAAATTATAACGAGTTTTGATCAGTAAAAATGTTTTTTTTTTCTCTCTCCCGTTTGATAAACTCGTTCTTACATCAGTGCTATGCACCATTCATTCTACTAAGACTTACTTATATTACTTTCAACAACGCAGCTTAAATTTCACGCAAAAAAAAAGTATAATAATAAAAAAGATTAAATCGGAAATAGTTGTTTCAAACTTTCTGTGAACAAGCAATAGATATAATTCTTGTATTACTAACCAAATTAATACTAATAAAACATTACTTCAATCTGAAAATCTTAATTTAATGTGATTAGTATTTATATTTATTGAAGAATGTGGTATCAACAGGTTCATTCCCTAACAGCTTTAATGCAGCATTGTAAAGATGTTAATTAAACTAGACTAAATAACAACTATTCAACTTGAGTATCCAATAGTTGGTGATTCCTACATGCACTTTTACAAATATTGCAGACAGTTGCTCTAAAATACTTCAAAAAATGCAGTTGTTTGTTGATGTTCGTAACATTGCTTAGTAATATTTACAATGATTCTGTATTTACACATAGTGCTTTTTTTTTTTTGAAGTTCATTCATTCAATAGTGAACCATATTCTAGTAATTCCCTTCTTGGTAAACAGCATGATGCCATGGTTGAATTTAACAATATCGTCAGGTGGTCGTATAACAAATTGGTCATTCAAAACATAGCAAATATCTATACCACTAATATAACAACAACAAAGAACACTTAACACTTCAAGGTACTCCTCAAACTTCTGACAAAAAAAAAAAAAAAACATTATTAGCTGTAACGTTACATCAAAATAGCTCAGTTTTAATGAACTGAATGTAAACAATTCAATGTTTTGCAACTATTTATTATTCCGCATGAAAACACCAGATTGTGCAATACGCAACCACACCTTTATATATTTTTTAATGATCTACCAACAATTTTCTTTTGGTAAATACTATTTATTTAGAAATGTTTTTGACACGCCGTTTTTACTCCAAATGAAGCCAAGTTCATATAATTTCATTTAGACAAGTCATCATTATTATATTTAATTTTAAACAAATAACTAGGAAAACACAAGATCCATATTTGAAGTTTCAACACAATTTCATCAATGAGATATTTGATGCAATCGAACCAACTATTTTTATTATTGAAATACTATATGCAAAACATGCTCTTTAATCTGATTATTTCGAGACTACGACCATGCTGGATTCGCGATTTTGAAGGATTTATTGTGCATCAATACAGTTTTAATGGGAATACCAAAGATAATAAAAATTTAAATAAATAAAACGTATTTGATGTGTTTAAAAACATTCTGAAACTGTGTACACTACGTAAATATCTCACTAAGTATATCATCTCTCTTCATTCTAGCAACTACAGAATTAATTTCAAACAATAAGCATTGAAAAAATATACGAGCAGCGCATCCAGGTGGTCAAGATCAACAACGAATCCACACGAAAAAAAAAAAAAAAAATGTGAAAGCGAACAACTTAATAGAACTGTGCCGAATTATCGGAAGTGCAGAATCAGTGAATGCCAGATTAAACAGCGACAGCGCCTAGTTTAATTTGAAATCAATTTTTTTTGAAGAAACTGTAAATTCAAAAACTGATCTATTCCTAATTTTACTTACATCAGAATTCAAATACTACTTTCAATGAAATATTTGTTAAGAAAAAGATGCATGTAATGTAAAATCAATCCAAATAACAAAGTACCATGATAATTATCGAACCACATGTAGTGATGAACTTGGGAATGAACTAGAGCCGTGTTTACCATCTGTTTGATTATTCATTGAAATAATGCACACAAATAATTTAAATATAAAAAAAATTCAAACCCGTCAAAAATGCACGGTCACGATCTTATTGTGGACACTACATAACTCGAACCTCGTTAGCACGTAATACTCATTAAAACGAAGAAAGTAGCCATTCCTTTTGGATGAATCCTTAAATACCCAGGGTATCGAATTATTTGCAGACTTTTCAACTTGGAACAAGATATAATTTTTCTATAAAGTACTAATAATACAGATTTATACCCTATGACTCGAAGTCAAAAAAGAAAAAAATTAGAACAGTATGTCTAAGTTTGTAATGTCACACTGTGAATTCCCCAAACTTGAAGCAATAGGATCATAGATTTCGTTCCTAATTCACAGAAAAGGTTTAACGCTTTTGTTTTATTGTACTTTGCACACATGCATTTCTATTCCTTCAATTTTATAAGCAGCACTGCATAATTGTACGTTATAATTTTATTAAATAAATATAATAAATTTATTTAACAGATTTTTTTTTTTTTAAATTTCACTGACTTTATAAGTCTAAAAATATAATTAGAAATTGTGCCTATGCAAGTACTTGCAAAACGGACAACTCATTAATTTTTATTTATTGCATTATTTCGAAATTTTTAACATTTCTCTTAAAATTCGAGCTATCAAGTTTTCATTGTAATTTAATTTCTTAAATCGCAAGATGATAATTCCCTTTTACATTCACATAATTGAACATGAAGTTGAATAAACATCTTTCAAGAAACTGACTATTTTTTCAAGTAACGAATAATCACAAAAAACACAAGCCGATGATCACAAAAAACCTTTAAGTGTTATTCACCACAATATAAGATTCAACGTCATCATTAGATTAATGCCAATAATTGCGTGTATTGTACCTCAAACCATACAAACAACTTTATCTCGTTTTCACTTTTAACAGTCACCCAATGTTTTTTTTTTTCTCTTCAACGATTCAAAGAACAGTGGAGGGGTAGAGTCTGGTTTTTAAAAAAGGAACAATAGCCAAAGGTGGCACGCGATGAATCGCCGCCTCATTATAAAGCATTCACCTTTGGAAGAAGCGGATGCGATAAAGACAAAAAACTCCGGGACAATCATTACCATCAATTAGTAGCTCCGCTGCGTTGGCGAGTTCAGGGTAATACGATTAAAATTAATTCCATGTTAAAGGGCATTCTACTTTCACTAAAGAAATTCGAAGAAACAAACTCTACCCAGGAAGCATAGCTTATTTCGTTAACATGAAACAACTGTGACACACCAAGCACAGAGCTACATTTTTGAGTTCTATTCGAACCAGCACAATTCTTTAAAAGGTATATATTTTTAAAGTTCTGAAAACTAACATAAAAAAATGACCAATGGATTTTTTTTAAGAAAAATGTACTTTTTGAAGAAAATAACCAAGATAGTAGTTGAATCAAGTACCTTATAAAATATTTTGTATTCGGAATAAATAAATAGAAGTGAGCGAGTGAAGGTTAAGGCGCAAGCATCGAATCAGGTTATGCTACGTCAAAGTATCTCTGATATAAACGTTAGGAAAAAAGTTGGAAAGAAAGGTAAAAATCAGTTGACAAGAAAAAAGCTCGTTTGGTTTGGTTTTATTAAAGTCGCTCTAGAAGCAACACGAGGGCAATTGGCGACAAAAAAAGCTCGAGATGCATCGTTAAGGTATCCTGGGAACGCCTACTATTCAGTAAACCCCACGAGAACGAAAAACGACCACTAAAATATCTTGAAGTCATGATGCACGTTCTTACCTTAAGAAGGTAAGTCCCTAAGGGGACAGAAGTAAACAATGCTATCATTTCTGAGCATTTTGAATAACCCAATGACATAAATGGTGCAAATTTTATGTCTTGGCATACATAGATTCCGCATGCATACAGAAAGCATCAGAAATGGGGAGGGGACAGAATATTTTACATCCTTTCAAATTAAGTTTATTTATGACAGTTTTCCTCCTATCATTGTTATATTTCGGTCTCTAAAAGAACCTTCAATATGTGATTTTTCAGAATCGAATGAGATCTATTTATCAATATATACAAACCAAGCAGTTTATATATTTAGTTATTATATATTATACACAAGCAGTTATTTTTATGCATTAACATTTTGCAAGACGGGAAAAAAAAAAAAACTTTTAATTCTCATTTCACACCGCTTAAATAACTTTGAATTTTTTTTAAAAAAAATATTAAAATGAACTATTTAATGTCATACATTAACCTGCTGTTGTTAATGGCTTGGTTTGTCTATTTGTGGCTAATTACGAGAATGATAAGCACTAATAAAGAGTTTTTACTCCTGAAAAGCTTCAGAACGAATGTACACAATTTATATAATACTTAATAAAAAAAAAAAAAAAAAGAACTTTCACACTGAAAGAACAATGCGCGAAAAATAAAACATGCACTAATAGTTGGTTACTGCTTTAATTTTTTTGCGAATTCAGTATCCGATTAAAAAATAATTGATGCTTTATCTTTTATTAACATATATTTATTTGGCAAAACTATATATATGTGCGCACGCACGCACGCACGCACGCACACACACACACCTAATATAGGAAAACTCTTTATTTTTACATGGGTTGTAGGAAGGGTGGGGACAAATATTTGTTTCTTCAATCAAGTCACGGGAAGACGTGTTAATGCAGAACTTTAATTCAAAAAAATTAATGATGACAAATATATGAATATCCATCGATAACAGTAAATGATGTAGGAGCTTAATGTGCAAGAAACAGATTTAGTTACGCAGCACCAAACAAAATATAATTGTGTTCTAGGCGTTTGAAAAATGGGGGGAAAAATGGTTGACAAGAAGGAGGATCGAAGGATAGCAAGGGTATGGGGGGGGGGCGTAACACGAGTTTAAAACATATAGTAATCCCCACGGGAAAAAAAAAAGGTCACTCAAGTTCCTCGGGATCATGATTAACTCCTCGGGCTTGGGGTAACTAAAAAAGGTTAGCTCTTGAGAGCATAAACCAACATAATCCACGAAAATTAAATGATTCAGTACTTTAAATTTATTTTCAATTTTTATTGCAAAGTACGTATTGATTATGGACACATCTTGAGCTATTCTACATTTGTTCATTTAAATTAACAAAAACAGATGATGGCAAACAACGATAATTGAAGAATCATGTACACATAAATGTACTATGCAGCGTACAATTTTATTTCAAAACAAGATGGAAAACATTTCCTAAAACATTTTCGAACAAAAAAAAAAAAAAAAAAAACTGGGCCAAATTCAGTGCATCGGGTTATAGAAGACCATTGTTAGGAGTACACGAGTGCTAACAATGCCTCCCATGAAAACTTATTTCTGGATCACTGATCATGTTTCCAAACGTTGAATATGATTTAAAAACATAGAATGAAATGAGAGCCAATACCAGATTGCCCTAAAAGGACCATAAAAGAGTTCTTGTCGTTGAAAAAAAAAACACGCAATTCTAATGTGTCTACTCAGATAATCTGCTACGCAAACTGATAATCAGTAACTTTTCGGAAAGGATGTGGAGTCGGGAAAAGGAATAATTTTAATAGAGGATAACATTTTCTTTTAACTTCCTAGTACTTGTTTGTTTCTCGCATTTCTTAGGGCATTGACTGTATTTTAATTATTAAATACCTACATGATTTTTACAAACTCGTTTTGTTGATAGAATTATTTTAAACCAAAAAGGCTTAACATTAGTAATAATTAATAAAGATAATAAAATTTTTGACATCTTCATCACCGTTTTTGTCACACAGATTTCAATTTACATGAGTGTACAGAAAGAAAAGATAGTTTTTCCAGAAAGCGTGTACACTCAGAAGCAAAATTTTTTTTGGGGAAAATATATCACACAGAAATCTAATTCATTCTTCAAAAATTCATACACGCATACAATTCAATGCATTAATAAACCCCTTATACATAAAATAAATTTCCAGAAAATGTAAGGACGAAAAGAGTGCAAACGAACCAATAGAAGAAATAACTAATTCTTTTTCCTAAAGAAACTAATTCTTTTTTTTATACTAGACCAAGTATTATTCAAATTACCATCTTAATCTAGTAAACATCATGAAAGAATGTTTTTAGTAAAATTTATCATAATGGTTACAAAAATTATTTTCTGTGAACTTAAAATGTAAGGACTTTCCCACCAATCAGTGAATTTTTTAAAAAAAGATTGGCGAAAAAAGCGAGCTATTAATTAATATAGCAGTGGGTAGAGGAAAATTTTTGTAGTCTGTACAAAGATGAGTTGAAAAAATATTTGTCAAAACAAATTGCAAGCTACGAGAATAAATATACAATGATTATATTCACAAAAATTAACAAGGATGTATAATCTCCTTTCACATAAAATTAAAACTAAACAATGTCTTACTAATATTATAACATTTCATTTCATAACATTTTGATATCATTCAAGAGTTTATACTGCTTCGTACACTGTTGAATACGATAAAATGATTATTAAGGACGTCTCTAAATTTTTTCAAAAACAGACGGCAGAACTGTCAAACTTGTCACGAAGAAAGACGAATACCATCATGTAAAATATTGAGCAATCCAACTTTAACAAACGAACAATATAGAAAGGAAACGGCAGCTGCAAGTCTAATTTCCTTAAGGAAATAACTACACAAATAGTTCTCTCTTGGACATGAATATGAATAACAACTCGATAAGATAGAGATAGGCTAAAACTTATAATGAAGAGCACCGAATAGACATAGAAAAGGGGAAAATAAGGAAGTATCCACTCACTATATTAAAGCGAGGAATTGATTCCATTTTTTCTCCAACATGCTGACCCGATGATACTCGGCAAACAAAAGGACAGCACATTACAGAAGTTAGGGCACACAGTGTGACCCACATACAGAAAGGTAACGAGCAGTGGAAACGATTTTCCTGCAAATTCAGTTGTGTTCGATTTTAGGGTTAATCACGCTAAATATCAAAGGAATTCTAAAGAGAATACGTTATAAAGCCAGGAACATCACATTCAATGATTAATGTGATGGTACCAATCACATCCCGTTAACAAAAAAAAGTTCGATGAGTTTGCTTGCTACGGGATTCACTAATGCCTTCAGGTCATTTTATTGATTAATATTAGGAATTTACTACTGCTAACACATATGAATCATCTTGCATATCTCTAATTACAAGGCATCAAAAAATAAATTCGGAAAGTGACATTCAATTATTTGAATGCATCATTTTAGATTTAAAATACTAACTCTTTCCCGATTTTGCTTTAAAAGATCAAGAAGTCATTGATATGAATCGTATTGGAAAAATATGAAAAATGTTTTGTTTCAATGTTTTTGGAAGAGAAATTTAAGATGTTGTACCTTTTCGTTCATATACATAATGAGCCATTTAGATTAAGCAATAAATAAAATCGTAAAATGTCTTTTAATTTAATATTCCGAATACGATTTGTTAATGCTGAAATGTTTGGACTTAACTGAATTTTTGAAATTAATACATTTATTATTCATATTTGAAACAAACGTTTAAAAAATATATTTCACTCTGAAGTATGGACTAGAAAAAGATGGACATCCTTGTATTTATTGAAAATGTTAAAATTAGAGCAAAATCATGATAATTTAATACAAAATTAATAATAGCAAAACTCTGCTTAATCAAGGCTATTCTTTAAAGATAAATGAAATTGATGAATTCTCCGTTATTCTTGAGAGAAAATTGTAATACACATTATTTGTATTTTTAGTATTCCAACCTCATTTTTTTGGCTTTAATAAATTCGCAATTATTTACACCCATTTTTTTTTTTTACAATTTTTCTTTCGCAATTCAAATAACTGAATCATTTGAGCAATTATCGAGAAAAAATAAAAACTTCATAGAAAACTATAATTTTCAAAAACAAAGCGCATTATTACCCTTTCATTACATTATTTTACTTCGCTATAGTATATGTACCTTTCGCTTTTCTCCCTATCTCCTAATTTTTGCTTGGCGGCGGTAGTCTAGCGGTTACGGTCGGGAACTCGCGGCCAATGCTGTTTCCGTCGAGTCGTGGGTTCGAGACTTGATGTCATTACAGACCAGTATTTAGCAGGACTGATGTACGTTAAATCAGTCGGGATTCCAAGATGAGAGAGCTGCCAACTCAGGTGCCGTCATGAGGTCTGTCGACTGTGGTTCAAGATTACAATGTCCGTCGCTATTAGCCCTAATGTGTTGCTTTAGTACGATGTTAATAAACGATAAATGAAAACCCTTAATTTGAGAGTTTTCGAAAAGAAATATAAAATTTTAACGAATACAGTTTTGTTATTCAATTTCCTTTATCGATTTAGAAAACAATTCTGCTAAGAGTGTGATGTCTGCCCTTCATTACCCTGCTCTTGTGCCAAATCTCAATCTAGATATTAGTCAAAAATAACTAACTCCAATTGAAGACACACAAAAACAAAAAAGAATTCTTTATTTATCAGAACTGCAGGATATCTAATGTTACTCCCTCTAAAATCTAAACCTAACTCACAATCCTAATTTTATGAGTAAAATAAAAATCTATTTTATCAGTTCACTCGTTCTAAATTCCATAACTTTCTGTAATAGCAATTACATAGCATAATGTTTTTAGTGGAGCTCTCATTAAAACTAACAGAAGAATTTCAATCTGAATAACAGTTCTTCAACAGCAAGTCGTTATCTTCTATCTCCATTCATTTCCCATTAATTCTATATAATTCATTCATTATTATATCTAAATAACTTCACTTCTATCTTTATCTAATTTACCTAAACATGTTCCACCTTGGTTGGGAAGAAATTGTAATTTTATACCATTCAAATTGATAAAAAATCCCCGAAGTTAGTGAATAGAAAATCGCGAATTGCTCACTTCACAAGAGTTTAGTATGAGTTTTTTTTTTTCTTTCTCGCAACTGAAATCATGAAAAATTCACGAATAGATTTTTCATACCTTAATCATTTTTGATAAAAATACTATTCACCAACACGAAATGTTTCGGAATAAAAGAAATTATTAACATTCTTTCGTCATGTTTTACAATACTCAGCAAAGTCCATATCTTTTTGTTCCGTATATAACCAAATTACAATGCTATTAACATCGTTAGAACCGAACAATTATTATTATTTCAAGTAGAATAACGATGAAAAAAAATTAAGCTTCCTCGAATCAACTTAGGTTTTAACAAAAACAGGGTAAAAAAAAAAGATCACGGAAGAATATTAGCCTGAGACGTATCTCTTCGCTTGCACAGATACTTAGAGTAAGAGATCGGGAGTTGAGGAAAAGTCAGGCAATAAATAGCGCGTTGCTACCACTCCACGACGAGATAAGTTATATTATTTTTTGAAACAATGGAGAGACAGGAATAAGCAACGGAACGGAAGGCAACGTCATGCACGAATGCGGAAATATATATATATATATAAATCGGTGGATCTAGTCGGCGAACAGGCCAGCGATCGGAAAAGCGAGATAGTTATTCCTGAGGACTTGAAAAGTACTCAGACGAAAACAATTATGTGTCGGTGAAAACAATAATACATTTCTTTAAAAACAAGTGAATCCTGGAACATAAAGCGAAACTGTTTTAAAGATGAAGGCCAAAACAGAGTTTTAGAGCCACAGATATACATTTACCAAACAAAACTATGTTCGAAGAAAATTATTGTAAAATCGCATAAATACACTGAATGCCTTATTTACAACTGACAAATTTCCTATAACTGAGATTAATGGCGGGAATTTAATTTTGGAAGCTGTAACCATGAAATCTCGAAATTACGTTCTCTTAATGAGATTGTAATAAGAATTATACAACATAAATAATCAAGAATAAAACATCAAACAGAATAAGAGAACTAAAGTATGGAAGGGGATGCATTTTTAGGACAGAAATTCGTATTAAATTTACAGTAGGAGAGAGGTTTATTCTCGACGGGAGGATCCCGTTGGCATGGTGTGGAAGTTAGCAGGGAGGTGGTGCTCTCGACACTTGACAGAGGTTCAAAATTACGAGGTTCGCCGCCAATAAAAAACTAAACTAAAAAAAATCTTGACAGGAGGCATGCTATTAGGATATTGTGCCTAAGGACAAAGGTGTATGATTTTTACATAGCTTACAACATACAAAACATTTAACAAAATGTTTCAAAAACATTCACTAAATTAAATTCGTTCGAGAGATGGAAGACTACTTTATTTCTAATGATTCATTTATGGTAAATATGACAAGATTATTTAGAAGAGGAGATATAATTTCATTTCGACGTTGTCCAAGATGACACAGCTTAAGAGTCATTTACGGTTGATAAAATTTGTGGGTCATATAGAATATACGACGAATCAGAAAAAATTTAAATCCAAAAAATAAATTCAAACGAGTGAAAAGTTATACTTGTAATAAACGTAGAAGAAAACAGCAATTCATTTTAACCTCGAAATAAGTAAGTTTTTTAAACTATTTCTTAGATCACACACGTTGTTGCAGAGGCAGCCTTATTTCAACTCTGTTAGCATTGCCTCAGAACTAAGTCATACAATATCGACATCACACCTAGTAATTTTGAATAAAGATTGGATGATGAGAACGATATCTGGATTACTCGAAAGCCAATTTTCAAAAAGCTCTTATCAATCCAAGAGAAATCCATCCAGACAATCATCAAATTGAACGCCATTGTCTGTTTTATTGAAGCCTCGAAATTTTATCACACAGGGTAAAGAACAGTGATTCTGCCACAAAACTACGAGTCTTATAAAAAAAAATCACCTTTCCTTTTATTGCAAGTAATACCACGGTTACATCAACAATACAAAATTTGACCTTTATACGTTTCACTTTTGCCCTTCCTATTAACTGGAAATGAAACTATTCAACTGCATCGTTGTTTCAGTATATTTAATTGAATAAATCAGAGTTCCACACAAGCCCAACAGTGGTACATGTAATAATTCTGAACCATGGTCATACGATGGAAAAACAACAAAGTTGGCACCTTGGTGTGCAAAACTTCAAATCCAAAACAATGAAACGACTCCTCTATGTCTCATTAGATTGAATTAGTAGCTGCTTCAATTATTCCACATGAATGGTTTTCCGGTGAGCTCAAGCCAGAATTCGCTGATACTTGGTCACCGAGTCACGATTTTATCAGTCATTAGACTTCGGTTGTAAGGTTCATCATTAAATTATAATTTATATGGCTCAATTTAGGGGGGGGGAAATCAAAATATCGATATCTATTTTTCAAAACTCTTTATATCAGTGGTTCCCAAATTTGTTCAATACATGACACCCTTTTTGATGGTGCTCTACTTTTGTAAAAGCATGACTATCTTTGTAAGATATATAAATATGAGATTCCGCGGCGGACACTTTGGAAATTACTGCTTTATGTACAGAGAGCTCAACGATATTATTGAGGGATAACAAACACCCCTCGCAAGCCTTCGCATTTCCCCAGACGATTCATTCATTTGTAAATACAGTAAAACAAGAAATATCATGTGAAATCGATAAGGAGTCAAAAGACATTTATCATTTATATGTTTCATATAAGTGTGTGTGGGGGGGAATATATCACATTCCATAATTCTTCTTTAAGAAGTAGCGAATTTACCAATAAAAAAAAAGGAAGTTTAAATTCCAAAACAGTCAGGAAACAAAGCAATGGAGTACTGCTAACAAATCGAAGAACATTTACCCTAAGGGCAAATGTTTTCTCCTCTCATGAGACACGTCTGCGACGAATTTTTCAGAAGCGTTGCTCAATGATGTGTGAGTGAGAGTAGGCGAACCAGTCCGGAGTCTCCCACACGCGAACCTCCAAAGGTCTTATGTGTCGTTCCGTCCAACGCTTTCAAAAACAATCTGCGGTTAAGAAACCTGTCCAACGGTCTTTTCACTGGATCACGCCCAGTGCAAAACGCTCAAACGTGACTTTTCATGCAACGGTAATAATAAATGAATAATATAAAACAAGGGGTCAGACACATACCCATTTACAATGCCAAATCCAATACATTTTGTAACATTCAATATAATGCTCCACATTAACACAAATTACACTTTTAGAACGATATGTCTAAGTATATGTGCCGAAATGTGGAGCAATGAATAATATATTAAAATATGCTGCTCTTTAAACTTTAATAAAGTAAAAATGATAACAATAAGAGTTTTTTTTTTGCTCGAGAAATATCTACAGTTTTGAGTCCTACTTCCCATTGTTAAAGGAAGAAAAGTTCCCTCGAAGCTTATTTGAATTTCAACAACTTATTTTCAGAAAACAGTACTAATTCTAAGGATCAACTTTTGATCGCATTGAAATCAATCAATGAAATGATAGGTGAACATAGATCTGTTGCGCACAGATATATTTTCACCTACATATTAGGCTGATCCCTCAATACACGCGTGTAATAGAGATAAAAAAAATATGGTATACAGCAAATTTTACTTTCTACTACAATTTAGCATATTCATTTAAAATCTGCATCTCATTCTTATTCAAAGATATTAGATTATTACAAGAAAGTGATCTTTAATTTTTCTAATTTAGAGCAAAAACTGATTACATTGCATGTTTTGCAAGAAAGACTAAAACCAAACAAATGTAACTAACGTCACTTCAAATCATTTTTGAGACTAAGAAATGCCATTTTTTCAAACAGCTTTTTTAAAAATTGACAAGTGTTACCACATTTGATTACCATTTTGCATTTATATTACGTGTTTTTTTTTTTTTTTTTTTTTTTTAAATGAAACAATTTAAATGTAAATACGATTCGTTGATTTATAATCGCTTACGGTTTCAATACATATTGGATTGCGAATTTTTAGCCATTAATAATTATTCAGTATTAAAATGAATATATTTTGAATTTTAAAGAAAATATTTCATAATTTTTATTCTGCAGAAGAGATAGGCAGACCGAGAAAAAGAATTCAAATAAAGTATAATAAGGAGCAATGCATTTTTAACAAAACATATTTAATCAAATTCTAGAATACGATACTGATGGTGCACGAAATTACCTGCAGCCAATAACCTTATTGTAGTTTACGCATCAGAAGCGTACTCATCTCTGAGATAAACCACTGGAGAGTTGAAACATTGTTTCTCAGACAACAAAATACCTTTTATTTATCAAATATTAAAACACATGACTTGAACTCATGATTACCTCATGAACTTTTTTTTTTAAAAATTTATGATTTCATCGTAGCATAGTCTATAACACTCCGATTTTATTTATTTATTTTCTTTTTTGGAATAATTTACAAAGGGTAAAATATGTGTGTTCCTCTTTCCTACAAATACTTAAAAAGTTTGGTAGGAAAGAGATTGACGAGCGATCAGTCAGTTTTTGTAAAAAAATTCTTTTCAAAACACAATAAGGATTTATAATACAATTTCTAAAATGTAGGAAAAAGTTACAGTTATTATGTTTTTCCCGACCTAATCATTGCAAAGATATCGATGTCTCAAACCAATCGATTTTCGTGACGTTGTAAAAGATTATGCTATAATGTAGAAGCACGAGGAGATCGTATAACAATCGGATTTTCAAGACAGTTTAGAAAAAAAGATTTCGGTTCATGTCTTTTCCGACAAATCCTATGGTTCTTGTCTTTTTACGACAAGTTATCAAATCTTATGGAAATATGTATCAGATTTTTTTTTAAAAAAAATTTATAATTTAATGACAAGTTTCCCAGATTTAAGTTTTTCATAATTTACATCAGAGTTCATACGAAAGGAATTGTGTGCGTGAAAAAAATCCTCTAAACATTTTCGTAAAAGGGTTGAGGATTCAAAAGAGTAGTTTCGAAATCACTTTTTTGGGTTATTAACAGCGCATTTATTACTTTACATCTATAACAATAAAAATGATTCATCACAAAAAGGTTAAAAGTGACTAAAAAATTTCAAGAGCTAGCTAGAGAAAATTGAAAAGATCTTAAGCTGTCAAGCATATTATACAGCTCACACTTTTTCATTTATTGCCAACGTATCTTTCAAATCATATTCAACAAAGAACACTATTGCGATTTGTTCATTAGTTAAATTGCAAATTCCACTTTCCTTCTATTTACTCGCCATTCTTCTAAGATAAACCTAACATCATTTGTCATTGAGGACAAATGATGTTAGGATAGATCGGAAGAGCACAAGTATGAAGTGAAAATATCCGCGGGGTTTTTCCCTTTAACCAACAAAAAACGAGAAAAAAAAAAAAAAAGAGAGAGAGAGAGAGAGAGAATGTGTTCCATTATAATAATTTTACTCGTAATTGCAGAACATACTTTCAATAACTGACTTTGAAATACTTTTATTATCTTTTTTTTCCGAGGATGGGGGAGGGCAATGAGAGATAACTTTATATTTCAGCTTTACAATTACAGGTAAACGGAGGTAAATAATGGACTGAAAAGAATTTCGATTTTGTTTTATTAACGTCATACCTAAACTCCATAAAAGACTTCTGGCTATAGCTTCGTAATTTTTAACAAAGCCAAACGGTGCGGATGACTCCCGATCATGTGTCCAAAGCTCCTATAACGCAATATGATGACTTTACAGTTTCCTTTTATTTAACGAGCTTCAATTCATACTATACCTCATAACAATCTAGGATATAATCCGGCACTCCATGGAAACTTAACTGCGATTTCACTACTTCCACCCTTGGTAATTTTTTAGAGCATACTACATTAAGTTCACGCATCAAAATTTCAAAAGCACCCAGCTTTCAATTTTATCACTAAAACAATTTTGTTTACTGCCTTACAAGAACGGCAATCACTTCCTTATTACAATTATATTAAATGAATCAGTCACGCAAAATGTCGTGATAAATAGGGGTTTATAACAGAATCCTCATGAACTCTATTGCTCCTTGTTTTAAAGACACACTTTCTTTTCATCAAATGTTTGAACTTATTATATTTCGCGGAAAAAAATGAAACCAGACCAATTCAAGATATTTCATAACTATATATAAATTCCATTTTAAACATTTGCTCTTTCGAACAGACTATATTAATTCAAAGAAATAAACTAAAGGATAATTACTGATGATATGAAAAGATAACATTCATAAGCGAACAAGAAGCAAATTAATCTATGGATAACAAAGTATTTCAAGTTTTAAATGACGAGAGCGCAAAGAGAAACCACACACTCTAAACTTTCACTTCTAGAGTATGAAGATTTCTCCTATCTCAGTATACAAATTTTAGGAAGAAATTTTTCTGACATATTCTGTTATGTAAGGCGGACTTAGCCTAAAAACGAAGAAACGCACACTTGTTGCACATATATATATAAAAAAAAAAATCTTGTACAGTTAGGAGAGATAACAAAGGAAAAATAAATACTTTTATTGATTGTAAAATACATTAAGTATTTCAATCTCCTGTAATAGCAATGTGGATAAACATGAGGGCACACAGGGTAAAACCTTTAAATCAAATGTGCAGAAAGGGCTGTTAAATCTGCCTAACATAATTCATATACTGTTAACTCACTCGACTTCACAATCGACACTTAAATTCAATATATTCTAACAATGATAATTAAATCATAAAAATGAAACAAAATTTATATTACGCAGATTTTTCATTCACATACACATGCATAAAAATCAACATATTACACAATTTTCTAAATACACAAAAATTCAGTAAGGCTGGTATGAAATTTTTGGAAGTAGACATTAATGCAATTACTGTTCAATATGAAAAAGTAAGCATTAGAAAAACAATATACAAGTAATTTCGTGATGTACAAAATTATTTTCATTTTTTTAAAAAAAAAAAATGCCATACGATTAAAAATTACCAACTACATTTTACCTGCGTATAAATAATACCCATGGTTTATTTATATTGAATGTTTAACATGAATAACAACGTATAAAAAGTCAGAAAGCCACATTCCATTGTTCTATTGCTTTTGGAAAAAATCAGGCGTCCTTGCAACTATTAACATGATTCAGAAAGATAAAAATAAAGAAACAATGAAGTGGGGAAAGAAAACTTCTTAGAATATATAAGCAACGAATACAGTTTAAATAATGTAGAGGATTCTTCTCGTTTTATTAAGGGTAATAGAACATCAGAGGAATGGTAAAATACACTATTTCAGACTTTTTTGTTTTTGTGACAATATCCCTTGGAATTATTAGTAGAGTTTAAGATTTTTGTGTGTGCCTAATTATGATATTTTAATAATTCTATTAGAACTATAAAAGTAATTTTTTCGTTAAAAGTCCCCCCACCACCACTTAGTTGAACATGGAATGATTTTTGAGACATATTTGTATTTAAGTACCATTAAAAAAACTATTATTATTATATGGTTCCAAAATTTTTATGCTTCTAAAAGGACATCTATAAAAATAGCGAGCCAAAAAGTTTATTTTTCTTCTCTTACTTAAATCTAAATTTTAAGAAAAAAAATTTTTTTATATGAAAAAAATTCCCAAACAAATCATTTTTCGAAGTTCCATAATTTTTTTCAAAGAAAATATACCGCGATACCTTTAAAAAAGCAGGTAAAATATTTGTGCATTGTTTTACATATAAGAAACAATTTTTTTTTTGTACATTTAAGGAATTCTTTTTTTCTTTTTTTCAAAATACCTAAATGCTAATATGTTTCAAAAAAATTACTAATACAGCTCTATTAAACGTTAAAAATATCATTATTATAAGCACAAAACAAAACATTTAACAAATATTTTCCGATGCAATGAGTTGCAAAGAAAGGATTTTGCCACCAAAGGGACTCTTTTCTTTACAACACATTAAATAGTTTGTTGAATGTAATTTATTACATTATGTGATCTATTAAAATGCTTCATTGTTGTGGCTAGTAATATCAAATCATTATTGAAATCACTTGAACTCAAATCATTGCAAAGAGAAAAGTAGTAGTTTGAAAATCTTCAAGCAAACATGGCTATCTCACAACTGTCTTAAAAATTTGAATAATTTTATTTCTTTTCAGTCATTTCTTGATACCTAATTACTTATAATTTAATATTTTTGATCTTAATGCTCATCATTGGTGATATCAGACACAAAAATATATTATGTTTTTTTTTTAACAATCTAATAAAAGAAATATAGTAATTTTTTTTTCTGGTATAATTTTGAAAATTAAGTTCATTACTGGTGAAAGCAAACATCAAACATACACTCAACAACACTATAAAAATTTTGAAATGTGTCAGCTACGACATTTTGTGATCAACTAAAACTATATTCCTTTTGGTGGCTAAAAAAAAATAAAAAAAAACCCAAAGCTAAAATAATAATTTTTAAACGTAACACATGGATCAATAAGTTCCGAGACTAACCCAGAGATGGCGCTCGTAGTAAACCAGTAACCAGATCTTTCTAGAGTACTAACCTTTGCTTGAAACGTGTCAACATTTTAAGTCGATCGGACCAGAAACAGCTGAGTTATCGAGGTTGGAGTAAAGTCGTTTTGTAGTTTGTTTAAAAAATGTAAAAAACCGAGTTTCGTGTTCTGATAAAACATTGTTTTTTAATGGGTAAAAACACCGTGCAAGCGAAACAACGGATTGAAAAATGTTACCCGGACTCTTGTCCATCAAAAGCAACGATTTGTCGGTGGTTTGCCGAGTTTAAACGTG